>BQNB010065055.1:15448-32560 GCA_026074375.1 Tanacetum coccineum
GATTGCCCTTCTAGATATTTGTCGAAATCCATAGATCGATCCAAGATTTAAAATACAATATATTTTAAAAATCTTGAGTGACCTCGGCTTCTGATACCAATTGTGGAAACTAGAAGGGGGGGTGAATAGTTTACAGGTTAATTTTTTTTAAAATTTTGCTTCTAAATTTGTTAGATTTAAGTATATGTTCAACCAATCAACAATATAAATCAATCACAATAACTATCTAATTGTAATATCTACACAATTAATATAAAGAGATAAAGGAAAGAACGATCAAACCAAGACACCAAGATTTATAGTGGTTCGGCTACGAAGCTCTTCTTCACCCAACTCCACTCCCTGAGTATCCGACTCAAGATTTCACTATGTCAACAAGCTCTCTTCAGGCGGAGAAAATCGTTTACACATCGCTTACGTTATTTTCTGACACTAAGCTAAATGTCGAGTCCTAATCTTAGCTAGAACCAATTTACCACTTACACAAGTACTTCCTAATCACAATATCTACACAATCGGATTTACACACAATCCGATTTACACAATCACATAAGATAATCAAAATAGAGTTTTGAATCTTAGAAGAAAAGAGAAGAAATCACTAATCTATAACACTTCGTTTCTTGGCGAATACGAGTGTTCTTCTCTTGCACGTGATAGAAGAAGGAAGAAGATAGAAGATGAGATTTGATCACTTGAAACAAGATTAAACTATGTTAGTGATCAAGATATTTAGTGAGAGAAAGAAGGTTTAGAGAGAGAAAGAGGACTAAAAAAATCATGCAAAGAGGTATGTTTTTCTGTTGAGAATAGTGCAGTATTTATAGCCAGGAATTCCCAACAATCAGCCGGTGGCGGTCCCGGCGGTCCCAGATATATCTGGGGGCCGCCTAGGCACTTAGGGGGCCGCCCTAAACTGACGCTCCAATTTTTGTCCTTTTGTGGGGAAGGTTTATCCTGGTAAGATATATTCAGTTTTGGGGGGAAAATTTGAATTTCAAATTTATGTTTTTAAATAAAACATTTAACAAAACTATTTTGTGTAATTATGTAAAAATATAGTTTTGTAAAAATACGATGGATTAAGAAGAAAAATTATTTTCTTGATCACTAATTAAGTTTAATGATTTATTTCTCCATACCTTAAGTGATTTATGTCGAAATGGAAGTTTACGGTTAATAACGTGTAAACGTCTATTTTTATCGTGAATGTTTTTATATTTTGTCATCTTCAAAACGTAGAGGAGTCGAAAAATATAAATAAAGTTTTTAAGCATTATTTGTATTAACACCGACTATCATCCAAAATAGGTTTCTTACTTGATCTTAAACTTTTTTTTACCTTATATAAAGCTCTTCTTGTGTCAATTGGTGCAGACTGAATACGATCGTCTATTTCAGCAGGTAAATTGGTCGCAAAGTCTTTATCGTAGATCTTTAGATTATAAAATATCCGCATGATAAAATATATCAAGTTATTAACTACCAAAGTATGGTCATTTAGTAAGTGGAAAACAAAATAGAATGCATAAACGTAAATGGTAAGATACCTCAGGACCAAGAAATCGTTCATAGCCAACATCACATGAGTATGGTTCCCAGGTCTATGGTTTAATTTCTCTCCACCGTTATGTACTTGGATGGTTCTTTGTCACGCTTATTGTATTCCTATAGAAAGAAAAAATATGGTCATTAATATTTTTGGAACACTTAAATAAATAGATAAAAAATGACTATTCTATGCAATTATGTAGAGTGTATCATAAAAAAACAGATTAAATCTTTAGTAGTAGGCGTTAGACTAACTTGCTGTGTTGGGCTTAAGGCACTACAAATGACAATATCACAATGATCTCTTGTGGCTTTTTGTGTTGGTATTTGCCTCAAGTATACTGTTATTGCTTACGACCTTCTATATAGCTTTCTTTAAAATTGTAATAACAATGTTTTAGTAATTTGAACCAACTCATTGTGGTATTAATTTTTTCTAAGAACTAAAGAATCACGTATCTGCCGATTCATCAAACCCCACATAATATCTAATCCATTAAACAATGTTGCAATTGTAACGCGCACCTTATTGTTAAATATATATATCACCTATAGTCTTTCGTTATGGGAATATGATGATTTGATAATGAAGAACTTACCAATAGGCCATAAGTGTAGCGATGAGTTTACGTAAATGGTAATTTTCATAAGCCTAATTTAACATAAGTCGAAACAAATACTTATTACATTCACGAAGACGGTAATTTTCATAAGCCTAATTTAACATAAGTCGAAACTAACCTGTTTGACGCCTAATTTCCAATACTTTAGTTTCTTTATTTTATCTGTTAAGTTTGCCATTTCCTTTAAACCATTTGTCGTCTTGCTGCGCTTATCTTGTCAACTCTAAAGTGCAAAGAAGAGCAATACAAACTTTTTTTGAGATCGAAGAAAGGCTCAGACAAAGAAATACGATGTAATCAGGGAACCAAAACATCTGCAGCCACTGGTATGACGTGGCTGCCTCGCCATTCTAGGTACACCATGAAACAACACGCCATTAGTGATAGATGTCATCATCGCCAACATATACCCAACAACATCAATTACCACAAACCTCTTCTCTATCTAAAAACAGATCTCAACACATGCCTTTGTCAATCTTTCTTGCTCTTGTCGGACGCCATGGATAGCGGCAACGAAAGATATTATAATCGATATCCGGTTTTTATGTGCGCACCGCTCAAATATGAGCACAAAACATATGCAAGCCAAAAGGTGAAATCATGAGCCACCCCAAACAAACTGCTTTAAAACAGCGTGAACATAGTTGATACAGTTATAAGCATTAGCTAGTTTTTATTTTCTAGCAGCTCAAACATGGGCACAAAACATGTGCAGGCCAAAACCCGAAAGCGTAAGCAAGCCCAAACCATCAATCTTACATAAACTTGTCGCGCAACATCGAACCACATTGGGTAAAAGGGGCTTCGACCTGACATGGCTGCAAACACGTACTCGTGCTGCCCCGCCAAGATATGGCTCGATTTCACTCGCAAAATAAGTGGATTTTTTTCTTTTTACATTGAAGTACACAATGGCCAAATTACATGCTTGCCAAAGTGTAACAATTCATACACTATCAGTCGGCTTATTTTGCAGCCAATGAGCATATCACCATCGTCACGCAACCGTCGTATCGTCGCACGTCATGATAGGGGCAATGAAAAGAGCGGTGGCATCGAAGGAACATAAGCCGAAAATATAAGCAAACCCGAACCATAAATAATAATTTTAAACAGAAAGAACAAATGCAGGTTTCAATTAACCATAAAGATCATGAAATCAGACAGGAAAACATATACCTTCTTTTTTGCAAGGTTAATAATGCCAAAAAATAGTCAGCAAAGCAAATAGGCAACCATAATTGTGCCACCGAAACCACCACCGCCACAATTAAAACCAACGCCATTAGATAGCAACAACAATTGTGTCATCAAAATCACCACCACGCCATTAGATAGAACAGACCACAAACCCCACTAGCACGCCACTACAAAGAACATACCACAAACCTCATCTTCTTTTAGAGAGAGAGCAACAAAGATCGGTGAGATATGTTTTTAGAGAGAGAGAAAAAAATTAAGAGAGGTGTGTGTTGAGATCTGTTTCAGAGAGCGAAAAGGTATGTGTTTTTGTTGGGTTGAGAACTGTAAACACGTAACCCCTACGTGAATGTATGCCTGGATCGGGTTTTTGTTGGGTTGATGGATCGGGCGTATAGGGAATTGTGTAAGATATAGTAGTTTAATGTAAGGAGTGCCGGGTTTTAATTAAGTTTAGTAATATACAGTAATTGATAATAACATGATTAACATCTAAATAATAATTCGCCATGTAAAGAAAATGTTGAGGAATAAATAATCACACACATATTTTGTAAGAAAAACTTTTATCATAATACAATAGAAGTCATGAGTTAGCACCAACCATAACATATCCTCCTTCCAAACCAACAAAACCTCTTTTTATCTCTTCACACTCCATCATGGAAGTCTCAAAAATGTTACTCAGATCACCTTCTTCAATCCCACAATGCTTCCTACACAACCAAACAAGTTATCGCCCTCATCGCCGTCCCAACATTCTATGCATGGCAAAGCAAACTGGGGACGATGTTTCCTCTAATGGGGTGGCAGAAATACTGGCAATATCAGGAGGACTAATTGCCAACCCGGTTATAGGGTGGTCACTTTTTACGCTCAAGACTACGGGCTGCGGTCTTCCACCAGGACCAGGAGGATCCATTGGTGCATTAGAAGGTGTGAGCTACTTGGTAATTGTTGGCCTTGTGGGTTGGTCTTTGTATACTAAAAACAAGACTGGTTCCGGTTTGCGTAATGGACCTTTTGGCTTGTTGGGTGCTGTTGAAGGCTTGTCCTACTTGTCGTTGCTTGCGATTTTGGTTGTGTTTGGGTTGCAGTTTTATCAGCAGGGGTTTATTCCTGGCCCAGTTCCGGTTCCTGGTGACCAGTGCTTTGGTTGAGCTAGCTTCATCTTTTATGTATTCATTCTTGTTATCTTCACAATGTTATGTGTATACTTTATGATAAAATGTCTATTGCCACATTATATGTATCTTGGGGTGTTTGAATATGTTGAATGAGCAAGCAAATACCGTGATTTGTGATTTAAAATTATGCGTAGGAATTTAGGATACTAATATGCGATGAACAACAACACTCAAACCGTCCTCCAAATTGAAGACCCACATGAAATAGTTTGTCACTAACAGCAACCAAACAAGACTCAAACGGTCCTCTAAATTGATGCTCTGCAGAAACATTATCAGAATAATGTGGTAACCTGTGAAAACCAAACACTAGAGTTTATTCGAGTAACGAGACCAGTGCCACACAAAATCAAAAGTAAAAGTGAAGTGGCATTATGATAACGTGGATTTCTTAGACAAGATAACGATGACATAACAAAATGTTCCTTAACACATGTCGATTTGACGGATTATAATGCTAAACATGGTCTAACAATTTTTGAAACTTGATATCGCTCCCAATGAAAAAGATCGACCATTAGGACATTAGATTGTGAGTTTCAAATGGGTCAAGTTTTTCCCCTTTTATGAAATTATAGTTTTTCCCCTTTATGAAATTGTAGTCAAGTTTTACCTTGCCTTCTAGCCAAATCCCTAACTAGGAATCAGCTCATCTCCAAAGAATGGATCAGTGGATCTCCAGCCCGTTCTTAACACAAATTCAATATTTAATGTAGCCTGGGTTCCGTCCAAGATGCTAATGATTCTATCAATGTCACCTGTCTAGATAGCCTGCCTATGGAGTTCCTCATCAGAAGTTCTTAATCTTTTCACTATCAGAAGTTCTTTATCTTTTCATCTTTCCCTTATTGGCATTGCAGATTATAAATAAGTAGTTCTTTTGAAGATGTTTTGGGTCATGGTGTTTGTGTGTTTATACTTTATAGTATGCGAGATGATAAGGTTGAAGGACTGATGTTCTTGCAAAGTTCTGGTGTCTCAAAATTGTTCCTGTTCATTAACGGCCTTGTCTCTATCGGGCGTTAAGTACTGACCATTAAATATATATTCTTTGCAGGTTATGAAGGTTCTTATAGATGATTTACCACTCCCAGTCCTATTTTCTGAACGAGATATTATAATTATTTTTTGGTAACCACACTTAAGTAGGCTGATGAGGTGCTATGATTTTGAGCTTTGCATTTTACTCCGTAAATGAATTATATAGGATGTGTGTTATCCCACCCACATAGGCACAGAGCAGCAATGGAGTTACAATAGGTAGCCGTTTCAAGAAAAAGAAAGAGAATTTTGTTTCAGCTAATCTTCTAAACCACTCTTCTCTTTTCGTTTCAAAGAGACTATTTTAGTAACCTTTTAGATGAAAAATATGAGTTCTTAAAGGAACCAAAAATTTAGGAAAAAGGCATTTGACAAGAGAACAACTCGGCTTGTAAAGAGAGAGATATAGAGAAGAGGTCTCCATTTTTGTAGGACTGTAAGACCTGGTTACCTTTCTAAATTTGGAAAATCACTCATAATGCTACACTTAACCTCTCTTTCCTCTTTCTTGAGTCTTTTCCGTCTTCTTCAATCAGAAATCACACTTCTCAAACTTAATATTTCTTTATCAGCATGCAAATTATTGAATCAGACGAAAAGTCCTATTAAGAGAACATCTGTGATTAACCCGTGACGGTTCTACATGTTAAGTAAACCAATAATTTATGAAGTCGATCATCCTAAATTGTAAGTATAGGCTTTCGATTGTCATAACTAGACATTACCGGTGAGTTTTGTTTGATTTTTTGGATGGAGCACTTCTTTATACAATTTTGAGATCTTGGAAAGCTCATCAGACACATGGCTCCGCCCCCTAAAACCGTTCCATCTCCAAAGTCATCTCGACCACCACCACAACCAGCAAAAGCTTCTCCGCCAACTAAGAAAACCTCACCTCATGCATACAAACCACACTTTAAATCCTCTAATAATTCGAACACAAAAGATTCTAATACAGCAAAGGAAGAAATTATCCTTGCAATAGCTTTGGCTGCTGTCGTCTTCATTTTGATCGTCATTATTTGTCTTGCATGCGCTCGAAAGAAAAAGAAGAAGCAAAAGGAAAAGGGAGCATATTACTATCCCAAATCACCCCAAGGTGGAGAATACTACAAAAACCAATGGCCAGGATCACCTCACGAACACGTGGTCCAATTCACAAGACCAGGAATGATGGGTGTTCCCGTGGGTGTGGGTCCCAAATGGGGTGCCAAATCACAACGAAGCACGGGTGGCAGCTTATCACCCTCAACACTCGTTCTACCAACCCGAACTTTAGCATTCACTATGAGCCAGTTTTCGTATAATGAGCTATCATCAGCCACTGGTGGGTTCTCAAAGTTAAATTTGTTGGGCCAGGGTGGGTTTGGGTATGTTTACAAAGGGTTGCTGACTAATGGGCAGGAAGTGGCTGTAAAGAGCTTGAAATCAGGTAGTAAGCAAGGTGAACGAGAGTTTCAAGCAGAAGTTGAGATTATTAGTAGAGTACATCATCGCCATTTGGTGTCACTTGTTGGATATTGTGTTGCTGATGCACAGAGAGTGCTTGTGTACGAGTACGTTCCAAATAAGACGTTAAACTTCCATCTTCATGGTGAGTTTTATTTTGATTATCTAGACCCAAATGGAATTTAAATTTCCTAATGTAAAATAGTAACAAAGTTTGATCTGCAGGATTGGGATGTCCAGCCATGAAATGGGAAACTAGGATACGTATTGCACTAGGTTCAGCAAAAGGACTTGCATACCTACACGAAGATTGTATGCCTCTGTCCTATTAGATCTTATAACATATTTAGTATGATTTGTTACATTAAAGATCTCTTGGAAATTTTCAGGCGATCCTCGGATCATCCATCGTGATATTAAATCTTCCAACATCTTGCTTGACGACAATTTTGATGCTAAGGTAAGTTATTATACTTCCACAATTACATACGAATGGTTCAATTCGGGTCGTGTTTTATCTCAAATGGGTCAAATCAAAAAAATTTCATGTACAGGAAATGGGTCAAATGGGTCAAAACAGGTAGAAAGTCACCTGAAGTATACTAATTTTAATGCATACAAACCCAAGGCCTTTGGTCTAGTGGTATGTGTGTTCTCTACCAACCTAGAGGTTGTGGGTTCAAGCCTCGCTGGAGGCATTTGTGAGATATATATCGTGAGATAGGTGGTATAGGTGTGAAAAAATTGCCGTTCTAAAAAAAATCTAATGCATACAAGTTACAACCTCCTGCATTGTTTTTATTCCTATATTTATATTGTTATTTTAGTGACATTGTATTGCTAATCGTATATAAGGCAGTTCTATAAACTAAATTGGCACTAACATGTTTGCGCATCATGTTTTGACCTGTTGCACAACGTGCGTGTCTTAGAACGAACCTCTGGACAAAGTTCTCAACTACTATAAATCCTTTTAGTTATATGATAGATATAACAAATACAGGTGGCTGATTTTGGATTGGCTAAACTAGTGTCTGGGGATGACACTCATATCTCAACATGCGTTATGGGAACTTTCGGGCAAGTTACATTATATAGATCACAAATTCACAATGATCTGCTTTACATGCCATACATACCAGTACATTATTCTTCTTTTGTTGTATGATTTTTTGGGTGTTATTATAGGTACTTAGCTCCGGAGTATGCTTCGAGTGGCAAGCTAACAGAAAAGTCTGATGTTTTCTCATTTGGAGTAATGTTACTGGAACTGTTGACTGGAAAGAAACCAATTGATTCTACCGATGACCGGATGGAAGATAGCTTGGTAGAATGGGTTGGTATCACTTCTTTTTAATGTTTATATTTTTACAAAATATACAAACTAATTTTGTTTTTTGTTTGTTAACAAATCAGGCAGGGCCACTTCTTGCAAGGGCTTTGGAAGATAGAAACTATAATGAGCTTGTTGATCCACGCTTAGAAGGGAACTATGACCTGAACCAGATGGCTCGTATGGTTTCTACCACTGCAGCTAGCATCCGTCATTCTGCTAAACGTCGTCCCAAGATGAGCCAGGTAAGCTTGTTATTATTTTTGTTCAATCACCAACAACAAAGTTTCATCTTAGCTTAATAACTATTACTGTAATAAAAGAATGAAGTTAACCAACATGTAAAAGTTTATTTAATTCAGATTGTCCGAGCATTGGAAGGTGATATGTCGTTAGATGCCATAAATGATCTCTTGAAACCACAACGGGTTGGGTCCGCATTAAGCGTGAACCAGATCCCAGACTCGCCGAACTCTATTGTTGATGATACCAGGGCCTACAACGACGACATGAGGAACTTCATGGAGAAAGTTAAGTCATCAAGCCAAGAGCATGAAAGAACCTAGTAAGTGAGAATGGGATGAAGCTGAACTCTCTTCATATCTCGCCGAACATGAAAAGAAAGCTCTACATATTTAATTAAATTTTACATGACATTATGGTAAGGTTTACGGTAGAATGTTGAAGTTGACAAGTTGTCATGGCAGAAGTTATTCACCGACTAGTTTGGATCTTCCTATTTCAAATAAGCATTTGCATTGACAATGTTTGTGACGTTGTATATACAGTTAGACTGATTACTGTTGTATATTAAAAAGATGACATATACATATATGCTGCAATTTTCATTCTTTATCATATTTTACGGAATGGAATTGTTATACTCAATTTAATTATTTTGAGTACTTACATTTGTCAAATAATGATCTATGAGGTATAACCTTCATCTACTTTTATGTTTAAGATTAAGGATGTATTTACTTCATACTATATCTGAAACACGAAAATGGACAAAAGAGAACTTTGAAACAATGGGCTAAAGTGCAAAGTTGGGGAAGCTAATAAGGACAAATGACTGAGCTATTTTGAGCGTCCAAGCCATCAAGCAAATCCCAACGAGCCTCCAAAATGGGTTAAATATGAATGTATTACGAAAATTTTAGACAAGCAAAAGCGAAGATCAGTTCAAACCTCTAAAAGTTTTAGGCCCAGTACAGTCTTAAACTTATCAGTGGAAGATCAATATTGGTTAGCAAATGTGTCAAATACAAAAATGTTGCGAGATTCATAGACAAGCAATAAGGAAGATTATTGACGTTTAGAAGTTTGAGATCCCAAGTACGTTAACAACTTATCTATCGACGCATGAGTTTAAACTTTCAGAACAAAATAATGACCAAAGTGAAACGCAGTTGGATGCAAAGAGCTCACATAACGGGCGTCTGCCAATAATTATTTAGATTTATGTCTATATATGCTTGTAAAAGATACATCTTTGCGATCAAAGCATTATATGAGATTATCAGATTCTGCATCCTTTTCTTCAAGTATAAAATGAAACCTTCCTTGTTCTGAGAAGTTCTGCAATGCGAAATCTCAAAAAGATTACAACCACAATTCAGCGTCACCTCCCCTGTAAATGAATTTAAAGCATAGCTTATTTTCGTAAGTAAAAAAAATTAGTCTTCTTCAATATAACTTGTTTTTTAGTATCGACTGACTAAAAAAGGCGTAGTTCTTTTTTTCCTGTCTCGCAAGCAAAAAGTAATGAAGTTATCTCTTCAAAAAGTTGTCTTTAGAAGAAGAGTAAAATTGTCATCAAGTAATGCTTTCAAAAGAAACACAGGATAAACAAAAGAATGAATAATCAGCAGTTAAAACAATGAAACTAAACATAACCAATGTCAATTAGTTTGGTGGCAACCATTGAAACTGAATCATTTACATCTTAACTAACTATATTCCTCCAATACATTACCATACGCCCGTGGATCTAAACAAAGGAAATGTCTTTCATACAGTTACCCTTGTACCTGTACCTTGGTCTTTGTAGGTGCCCACGTCAGCAACGTGTATGTGGACTATAAAGTAGGATATCTTTGTTATACAACCATGAACATAATCAAATATCTTTCGTTTCACTCTCATACATTTGGAATGACAAACTTCTCAAGACTTGGAGATCGACCATGTCTGTATTGCAAGTCCTTTGTAGATAACATTTTTGGCATCGACATTCCTCCTGAGATTATAATCTCTGTATGATAGAAAAAAAAAAGAAAAAATAATGTTGTTGGTCAGCATAGTTATATTCAAGAAGACAATGCTGAAAAACGCAAGGTATCAATCAATATCATAAAAAAAGTTTTCTTGCATGGATAAAACTCGTTTACTAAATTTTATTACGAGTATTAATGATCTGAGTCTCTTACCTATCCCTTCTCGAACCGAGATATTAGGCTTCATGACATCTTTGGAATTCACGAGGACTATATCACCGAGGTAAAGGTGGTTGGTTGGCACATACACACAACATAGCTCCTCGACACCTGTGTTTTTCCTAAGGGTAACAGTTGATGTTATGAATCCCATTGCGTATTCACCAACACTTGGATGCCTTATTATTGCAACTTCCTTAAAAGCATGTGATCCTTGGCCTGCAGAAGCGAAATTTGGAGCTAACTTTTTTGTTTGTTTGTGAAAATGTGAATATATATTATTCCAAAACATCTTAATAGTTACATGATGTTATCTCGGAGAATTAATGAACACACTCATTAACCTCAAAAGCAAAGCTGCACCTAGAAAATACCAAGTAAAAATACAGTTTCAAGCTCCAACTGAGCATACAACAGATAACATCACATCCTCTATATCACATTTTCACTAAGTGCCACTACATTTCCTATAACAATTCTGGGACTAAATGCAATTCCAGTTAAGAATTACATAAGCCACAAAATTAATAGGCCTCATGGACACTTAAGATCAGCTATATGGACTACATTTTCTCTTTGAAGGCAATCAAAATAAACTTACTGCAGTACCCCCTCACAGCAAGTTCATAAGATTGGCATCCAAACAAGGCATCATCCATAAAGAGACCTTGATACTTTTGCAAAAGGACTACATTTCCTTTTATGAAGGCAACCTTACAATAAAACTGCAGCAGCCACCTCACAGTTAAATCATAAGATTGGCATCCATACCGGGCTGAAACGGGTCAATTTGGAGCTAACTTGATCATATCTTATAGAGGAAAATGGGTCAATTTGGGTTATAGTTTTTACTTAACGGTCGAATGGGTCAATTTTTAAAACATACCTAAAACTGAAACGGGTCAAACATGTTAAAGTCACCGTAAGAAATGTTTTCAACCTTCTATATGGATTTACTCAAACAACAAGTTTGATATGCTAGTTTTCAAAATCATATCTAAAAAATCACTTCTATACAAATTTTTAAGAAAGAGGTCAACATAAAATGATGGTGGGTCAACCCAGTTCGACCCGCCCTGTTTCGACCCACATCTGTAAACTACCCATTCTGATCAAGTTACAGAACCCACCGATTTTCCACCTGAAATAACTAGGATTGATTGGTAAATAAACTTATTACCTGGTGAGATGGCTGAACTGATTTGTTTTGAGGCAGTGTATATATAGCTCATGAGAGGCATCTTCTTAATTATAAACTCCCCCAAACTTAGAAGAGAAGTTCCCAACCATGATGACATGAACACACCCACAAAAAATATAGACGTTATTGTGGTCACGAATCCAAGACCTGTGTAAGAAGCTTAGCTATTCAGAAGAAGATTATTGTATTAATTCAGTAGCCAAAAGAACATCTGATATTTTTTTTCTGGTCGTAGGCACCTAGATAATCAGAATTAGCCAACCGCTAAAACAGCTTATTATCTTACTATTATAAGTTCTGACAGCAAAAGCATATTACAATTGATTTTTCGATTACGATATTATCTTATATAACACTATCAGTTTCAAGATGCAAATCCAAACACCCTCTAAATACAACATTCGACTGGAAATATAGTTTGATACTGTAATACAAGCTTTTTAAATTTCGTTAAATGTCTACAGAAATCCCTCGGTAATAAAAAGAATCATCATGTGAGCGAGTATATCATGATACAGTTATGCTCAAATGCTTATGTGACAAAAATTAGGGACAAAACACACTAACCAAATATATTAATTCCTAAAAGAGTGTAGATTGGGGAGAAAATCCAGTCACCAAACTGAATGAACCACCAAGTCACATAAAATGTGATGGCTATGGGACATAGAATGACACTGTAAAGGAACCAACCAACTATTAGTAAAACAAATGGGAAAACCATATCCCCATGCATCAGAGTAAACTTAATTACTTATGTGATTGTAAGCGCATACCTATTGCTTCTTTATGATATGCATATAAGATCTATAAAAGTATATCTACACATTTCAAGAAGCAAAAGTTTCATAGTTCAACGGGATTGTTAAAAATTTCACTTGAAAAAGATAAGTATAAAAGGTTGTTATATAGTACGACAATGTTGTAAGAACACGTCTTCTGATGAATATGCCAACTGCCTTCTACGACAGAGATTGAAGTTTGTTCCAAATTTAAGGTTGTATAAGAGGACTTTTTGATTGACATGACAATCAGCAATGCATAATTAACTTACAGATAAAACAAACATATGAATTATACCATCCGGTAATGAACTTTTTTGAAGCCCAGCTGCGAATGACCTTATCAAATGCCTACACAAGAAAAAAAGATAAAACTCTATCATATTGTCTTACAAACTAAAATTACAAGGAATCATACAAAAAGGAAGGATAAAGTTCATGACTACATTTTTTGTAGGACATGAGCTAAGAACCATGTGCTTAAACTAGAGACAGATACCATGGGAGTCTCAAGAAACAATGTAAGAAGCGTACGAGTTATTGGGCGCCCTGGGCAAAGATCCACTAATGCCCCTAAAAACTAATGGTAAACAAAAAGTGTCACAGTTATGTAAGATGTTAGGTGAATTACTATTTAAATGTTCAACATAAGGTCCATCTAAGATATTCTCACCTAATGCCTTTTTTCTTCCAAGAAAAATATGTGTATATACGTATATAAACTATATATGAGATAAATTTTGGGACCCCTAAAACTAGGGGGCCCTGGGCGGTGGCCCACTTCGCTCACTCTCAAAGACAGCCATGTTTCTTGACAAAAAGATATGATAAGTTTCATGCAATATCATAAAACCATACTCCACTAATGGCCAAGGTATAATTAGCTGCAAACATTGGATTCCTCGAGGCTATAGATGTATCTTTTATATATATGAGAACTGTTCTAACTCCTAAGTTGAGCTATGATTCCCTATACACTCTACACTACACAATTTTCCGTTAGTAGTTTTAGTTCAAAAGCTTATAAAGATATTGTCGGCGATTTACCCCTAAAGATATTCCTGTTTATTTTGCTTATTACATCGTTTACTCTATTTGATGGTTCACCGAAAATTCACAACCCATATCATCAGAAAATTCAAAAGCAATTAACTTGATCTTTTACAGTTTTATTATGTCCATTTGTATGTCTATTTGGAATGAATCTCAGACAAGATTCCGCGGCATATGTCACGCTGTGAAGTCAAAATCACTTATAGAAAAGATATTAGGAACAAATTATATGAGGCAGAAGATAAAGGTTTGCAAATGCTTTTAACACACATGGATGATCCAGATAAAGATAAATTAATCCGATTAATTTACTAAAAAGATGTAATCCAGATATTAACATATATTCACTAAAAAGATGTAATCCAGATAAAGATAAATTAATCAGTAAAAACCTTAGGAAAAAGTTTTATATAACAACAGAATTAGGAAAAAACCAAGAATTTCATTAGGTCATAATGCATGACAACACCATATGCTCACATTATAAAAAATTCAGAACGACGTAAAACCACATTTTTATGCACGATCAACCAAATGTACGACGCGCAAATATGTAATATGATTTAATAAATGGAGACCTCTTTGCCGGCATTATGAGAGAAAGGAGAGGAGGTCCCAGGAGGGGTGTCCGACTGCAAAGGTGATAATGGGGAGGCGATAATATTATCCGTTAATCCGGTTTCTGGTATCAGCCTTTCAAGATCTCTATCTTTATCTCTTGTTCCCATTATTTTGTGTTTTCGGTTAAGAGCTCCTACGGAACTGCAAACTAATAACGAACGTTGTTTATTCAGCATTTTTTCTGTTTTTTTTGGACGTTGATGCATTCAGTATGTGTGTTTTGGGTATGTTACATAAAAGTCCCTCAAGTAATGGATAACTTACAAAAATATTCCCAGGGAGTACATTTTTCATCAAACATAATTTCATATTTTGTACAATGACAACACATGTTATGAGAGTGAAATCTCTTACCATCAATGGCTTGAGGAAGAGTGGTACACCAATGTTGAGGTGGGGGATACAAAGAAGCTTGACTTGAAAGGGTTTTTTTTAACCGAGGACATAAGATGTGATAGGAACACGTGGAGAACAAAAATTTAGGTAATGAGTAGTTTTTTCTCGTTGCATAGTAGTTTCGTGTACATTCTTCATTGCCCCCTCGGTTAGAGGTACATTTTTTATGCTTTAATTACGTTTTTATTTACATACACACTTTTGGTGAATATCATTTTGATAGCATTTTATTTACTTTCGGTTAGAGGTGTGTCTTTTATATAACACCTCTTAAATATCTCTGATAGTCGGGGTTAGGTAAGTTGTTGTTGTAATACCTTTGATTCCAACAAAATCAATGTTAGTAAGAGCGCTAGGTACAGTAAAACTTTATGATTGCTATAGGCGCCATCACGTCAGCTTGTACCATATAACACTCCTATTACATACCACCCTCCCTGGTAACATTCCTATAACACAACTTCAAAAATACCTCGCTAATAAAAGGCCTCAAAACGGTCGCCATCCCAATGGCTATGGCCGCATAACACGAAACCTTCGGTGCAATATACCAAGTATAACGACGCCATATGACACATATAACATGTTTTAGGGTCATTGCAACGTGCCCTCTAAGTACAATAATAGTCCAAGGTTGTAAAAATTGCTAGGCGCTAGTCGTGTGGTTGGGTACCGCCTAGCAATTAATCGGGGATTAATCGGATTAGATTATATATATTATAAAATTATAAAATCTTGAAATGATGTGTATAACATAAACGAAATGCTTCAAATACTTTAAGGTTCAAAGTTCAAATGAGTCAATAAATTTTTAGGGTAAAGTAAAAAAATGTCCTTGTGATTGGTCAAAATTGAAATTTCTGTCTCCGTTAAGATTTTTTTGCATAGCGTGTCCCACAAAACACTGTTTCATTGCATTAAGTATCCCTAGCGCTAACGGTCGTCCGTTTTTCCGTTAGGTGGACTAAAAATCATGCGAAAAGACTAATATAGCCCCGTCTTCTTCCCCTGATTCGCAAAATATCTTGAACACAAACAACACAAACCCAAATTTATTTAAAAACGTATAATGTTGCCCCAAATTCAGAAATATCAATAAAATTGGTTGTTATCAAACAGTTATTAAACACAACCGTTAGCAGTTTACAATTATTTAAAAAAAATATTAAAGTGAATTTGGATTACGAGCCACAATTTGTTTGTTTTGATTTATAGTTTATTGCGATCTAATAAGTGGTCACGAGTTGTAATGGATGTTGATTATGGTGTTTGAATCACTATGTCACACCCCCAAATCGGGTCTAGTCGAACTAGGCATCCGAGGGCGTGACGTCATGAATATGCATGACACAAAGTACAAAGAACCACCTCTAAGGGTACGTGTTGGAAATTTAACACCGTTGCATTAAATAAAAATAGTTAAAGTTTTACACAATTTCAAAAGGTTCAAAGATGATATGCGGAAGCATAAATAGTTTGGAAATTGATAACGATGTTTAAATAGTAGATAATAAATCTTGAAAACCGGGTCACGCAAGAAGACCTCACATAGCACGTCAAAGACATCCAGCTAAGCACCTAAAAACATGCTTAAAACGTCAACATAAAGTTGGTGAATTCATAGGTTTAATTAAACTGTAATTAGAGTGGACCACAAGTTTTCAAAACGTATGACTATTGTAACACATACAATATTCGCCAAAAGTATTTACGTTGCGCTAAGCTCATGACATCGAAGCCTTAAGTATACGTTGTTTACAAGTTGGTGCCTCAGTAGGTGCATTGCCAAACAACTAGAGTTCCTCAAATGAAATGCGCCCGTTTACATGGTAGTGCGTTGTTATCTACCCGGACGGAGAAGTTCAATCCTAATAGATCTATTCTCAGCATTCGCGCTTAATCGATCGGTACCTCCGTTCAAGAAATTAACGGTTCATAATAGTGGGGACTTCATGGCAATATGGTAACTTAGGCTAATACATAATCAAGTAAGAGTTAAGTAAAGCACTTGTGTGCAAAGTAAAAGTAACCATCGTATTTGTAAAGGCTTTAAGTACTTGTATCCATAAGTAAAACAAGTATGATATCAATCATGTAAACGAGTTTGTAAACGAACATATAAACGAGTTTGAAATCAATAATGTAAACGAGTTTGTAAACGAGTTTGTAAACGAGCATGTTTCTCACCCCAAAAGTTATAAAATATATGTAAAACGAGTAAAACGTGGGGCTAT
>BQNB010065056.1:0-22142 GCA_026074375.1 Tanacetum coccineum
CTATTAACTATTAAACTACGAGCTATAATAAATAGTAAAATACACGGGGTGACCGAGTCTTTTTCTAATATCTAACATTGTGCTATCCAAGGACTTCATGCTTCCAGATGAAAGTATGGTGCTACTTAGGGTTCCAAGAAAAAATAATCTTTACACCATTAACTTGAATAATCTCAGTCCCAAGGGAAATTTGGCTTGTTTGATGGCAAAAGCCTCAGTTGATGAATCTGTGCAATGGCATAGGAGGATGGGTCATGTGAACTATAAAAACATGAACAGGTTGGTAAAGGGTAACTTAGTTAGAGGACTACCCCCTAAACTTTTCAAGAATGACCATACCTGTGTTGCATGCTGCAAAGGCAAGCAACACAAAGCCTCTTATAAGGCTATTACTGTTGTGAGCTCCATTTCTGAGCCTTTGCAATTGCTTTATATGGACCTCTTTGGTCCTACATCAATTAGAAGCATTGACCACAAATATTACTGCCTTGTGATCACTGATGACTATAGCAAGTTTTGTTGGGTTTTCTTTTTGGAACATAAGGATGAGACCTATCCTATCCTTAAGGACTTTATTAACCTTGTTGAAAACCAGTTAAATAAAAAGGTAAAAGCTATAAGATGTGATAATGGTACAGAGTTCAAAAATGCTCATATTATTGAACTCTGTGGGTCTAAAGGGATAAAGAGGGATTATAGTAATGCCAGAACCCCACAACAAAATGGGGTTGCTGAGAGGAAAAATAGAACCCTTATAGAGGCAGCTAGAACTATGTTGGCTGACTCTAAGTTACCTACTATGTTTTGGACTGAAGCAGTAAGAACTGCTTGTTATGTCTTGAATAGAGTGTTGGTAACTAGTCCTCATAATAAGACACCATATGCCTTACTGACTGGGAACATTCCTTCAGTTAGTCATTTTAAACCATTTGGGTGTCATGTGACCATTCTAAACACAAGTGATCATTTGGGTAAGTTTGATGGGAAGGCTGATGAAGGCTACATTGTTGGATACTCTGCAAGCAATAGAGCCTACAGGGTGTACAATGTGCACAATAAAAGGGTAGAAGAGACTATGAATCTGAGGTATCTTGAGGAAAAACCTAATGTCCAAGGTCTTGGTCATGAATGGTATTTTGACCTCGATTATTTGACTGATACTTTAGGCTATAAACGTGTTCAAGCTAACCAATCTGCAGGAACACAAGAAGCTTCAACTAACCCTGCAGGTACACAAGATGCTGATTCAGACTCAGAATGTGATGAACAAGTCATCATTGTCCCTTCTTATCCATCACACAGCATTCAAGAGGCTGAGCCTAAAGATACTTCTGGTGATGAAGTTGATGATTCTCCTCTTGATTCTGCTGAAGAAATTTTTCAACAGGAGCTTGCAAGGCTGAAAGGTCAGGAACAAAGAGCCACCTCTGATGCAAAAGATGCTGAGGAACTTCAGAAGAGAGCAAGTACAAAAACAGTTCCTACTGGTAGCATCCCAGTTCCTTCTGGTGATACAACGATTTCTCCTGGTGGTGTTCCAGTTCCTACTGGTAGTCCAACTGACTCATTCTTTGATGATGAGCCTACAACAAGATTCCCCAGTCCATCAGACCTTGGAAATAATGAACCCTCACCTGGTATTTTCTCTTCTTCATCCTATGATGATGAGTTTGGTGCTGATCTAAACAATTTAGCATCAACTGTGGAAGTCAGTCCTGTGGCAACTAAGCGAATCAATACAATTCATCCTCAATCTCTGATTATTAGGGATCATACTTTAGCTGTGCAAACGAGAAGCAAGGTCAATAAGACTACTACTGGTGAATCTGCTTTTATCAGTTATATTCATGACCAGCAGAGAGACAATCATACAGACTTTCAACATTGTCTGTTTGCTTGTTTTCTTTCTCAGTTGAAACCAAAGAAGTGTCGTCAGGCCCCTTAAGATCAAAAAAAAATTTATATAAAAAAAGCTGGTTGATGCTATGGCAGGAAAAATGCAACAGTTCCAGTTTCAAATGTAAGGGTTCTTGTTGATTTTTTTTTTTTTTGCCCCTGTAGGTAAATATGTTATTGGGACTAAGTGGATACTTAAAAACAAGAGAGATGCCAGGGGGGTTGTTGTCAGAAACAAGGCTAAACTTGTAGCTCAAGGACAAAGATAGAGGAGGCATGATTATGATGAAAGTCCTTTGCCATTGCCCAAGATATAGAGGCAATCAGATTGTTTTTAGCATTTGCCTCTTACATGGGATTTATGGTTTATCAGATGGATGTTAAGAGTACGTTTCTTTATGGAAGAATTGATGAGAAGTATATGTACTCAACCTAAGGATATGTGGGATCCACAACTCCCAAGAAGTCTACAAGGTAGTCAAAGCTCTATATGGACTTCATCAATGCACCAAGAGCTTGGAAGTCAACCCGTTCTACCTTTTTGTTGAAACATGGTTACAAAAGAGGCACCATTGACAAGACTCTCTTTCTTAAGAAGCACAAAAGAGATATCATCTTGGTACAAGTTTATGTGGATGACATCATCTTTGGATCTACAAAGAAGGCTTGGTGTGATGAATTTGAGGCCTTGACGAAGGGAGAATTTGAAATGAGTGATGTGGGAGAACTTACTTTCTTCCTAGGATTACAAGTTCAGCAAAGACCTGATGGAATTTTTATCAGCCAAGACAAATATGTGCAAGAGATCCTGAAGAAGTTTGATTTGGAGAGTGTCAGGACTGCCACTACACCCTATGAAGCTCCAAAGCCAAGATGACCAGAATGAACCTGATAGTCCTGAAGGTGTAACATTTGTACAACCATGATAGGTTCACTAATGTACTTGACAGCTTCAGGCCTGATATAATGTTTGCAGTCAGTGCGATGTTCAAGGAATCAAGTCACTCCTACTACTTCAAATTTAGAAGCAGTGAAGAAGATTTTCAAGTATCTTAAGGCCAACCTAGGTTGGGCATTATGGTACCCTAGAGAGTCACCTTTGGCTTGAAGCTTATAGTGACAGTGATTATGCTGGGGCAAACATGGATAGGAAATCCACAACCTGGTGGATGTTCAGTTTCTAGGTAGGAGGTTTTATCTCATGGCAATGCAAAACAACATTGTGTCTACTCTTTCCCACTAAAGCTGATTATGTTGCAGCTTGGCTAACTGTTGTGGTCCAGTACTACTGGATACACAATATTTGTTAGATTATGGGTATAACTTTATGAATACAAAAATCTTTATTGATAACCAAAGTACCATTTGCATAGTTAAAAACCCAGTTTTTCACCAACGGACTAAGCACATAGAAATTAGGCATCATTTCATAAGAGATGCTAATGAAAAGAAACTTATTCAAGTGCTTAAAATACATACTGATGAAAAATGTTGCTGATTTGTTAATCACAAGGCATTTGGATGGGACTAGGTTTACTCATCTTTGGTTAACATAGGGATGTTCAATCCATAGATCCTATGAGTTAAGGAGGATTTGAGTCCTAAGGGAGGACTTTTGTGTACAATTTTTCTAAAAAGTTGTTTTTATTTTTTAAATTGTTTTTTTACCACTAGCTTTTATTACTTGCTACACTATGTTTCTCCCTAGTAGTTGTATTTCTCCTGTAGTTTTAACTTTTTCTACTGGTAGTTTTAGTTCCTCTTGCTTGTCTGTAATTAGTTCATTCTGATAGTTAATTTTCCTTTCCATTTTATTGTATATGTTTTGTGTGTATTGGCCTCACCTTTTTGCAGACTAATGGTTCAAAAGGGTGGATTAGTGATTTTCTAGTGTTCTACAAGGACCAAGTGGCCTTATTTTGATGAAAAAGAATTCATACTGGTAGTTCAAGTGTTCCCTCTGGTGTTACCAGAGTTCATACTGGTAGTTTCCATTTTTCCTACTAGTTGACCACTTCCTACTGGTAATGTTAATTTTCCTACTGGTTGACCACTTCTTACTGGTAATGTTATTTTTCCTTCTTGTTGACTTTTCTTTGTGCTGGTTATGTCCGTTTGTGCTGGTAGATTAAATTGAGATTTATCATCATTAAAAGTTACCGTAGATATTTTTGGCATTTTTTTTATACGTCAAAGGGTTGCCTATTCCAAATGGATAATTACTGTTTTCTCCACATTATAACAGTAACTTTTTCATAAAACCCTTATTTCCAAACAGGGTGCTCTTGTCCCAATAGAAATTAAGATCTATTACTCTATATAAAATTAAATTACACTCTCTACCAATATCAACTCTCAATTGCATCTACACCTGCACAAATCTCAACCCTATTTCAAATCATCAATGGCCGCACTAAATACAGGGACGAACACAACAAAAGTGGGGTTATTTGAAAAAACCACAAAGTGATGATATCATTAGATTACTTGACTTCTGAGGGATTTCTCACCTAAGGTATGCTCGCACAAATTGCCCCAACATCTTTGACTCATTATCAAACAATTCTGGTCTATGCTACACATCAGGTCTCCTGACGTTTAGGTCCCCCCATCTATCCTAGCTACCATTGATGAGAACTCCCTAATACCATTACCGAGACTTTAGTAAGAAGTCAACTTCAATTAGCTGATGATGGTGGTATTGATGATTTACCCATTGCGGAAATCTATTCTGGAATGGATAACCTTGGGTATGTCACTGAAGGCAAGTTAACCTTTTACAAGAACAAGTTTTCACCTCAATGGAGGTTTTTGGTCCACATACCATACTTCACTGACTTCGGAACCAAGTCTTTATTTGGTGATCAATTTGGTAGCTCACTTGCTGTTGCTCTTATTTGTCTATCTGATGGGAGAAAATTTAACTGGTCTAGCTACATTTTTAAGGGGATGGTTAGTAACATAGGAAATGCTAAAAAGTTCTTAATGTATCCTAGATTTCTTCAAACCATTTTGGGTTATAGAAACTAGTTGTAAACCTAAAACACAAAGACAATACCATGTAGTTTCAAGATATCTAGTAAACTTTTTGCTAATATGAAGCTCAACTTTGAGGGGAAACCTATGCAACTTTTAGCTGCTATGCTTCCCCAAGATCAAGAAGGTGAAGGTGCAAGGGTAGCTGCATAAGCTGTCCCACCACCCATACCTGAACCTATTCCCGAGCCTATGCCTGAACCTGACCAACCTCAAGACCATTTGTCTACACCCCCAAGACAACAAACTGCAGGTCACACTTCAGGAGGTGCAGAGGACCTTATTACACTAACTGATGTGTCCTCTGTAGTTTCTACTCTATTTAGAAGGTAAGACTTTCGTTAGAAACTGAGCTCAAGATACACCAAGAAGCTGTTAAAGGATGTGGTGGAAAGTTGTTTAAGAAGTCAAAGCTACGGAGGTAAAAACTCTTTAATTGAGAGAGGAAATGTGGTGTGAGTGGGGGATACGAGGACCAGCGTGCAGGAAGTGTGGCAGGAAAAGCTAGATGTGGATTGGATGCTCTAGCATGCATTGGCTAAAGCAGTTTGATTGTTTGAATTCCAATATTACTCTGTGGTGCTTCTAGTCTCCTATATCCTACTGATGTTCCTACTGGTGCTGCTCCTGCTGGTTTCCAAACAAAGAAAAAATCCATGGTGGAAGAAGACAATACTGTCAAAGAAAGGACACTAAAGCAGATGGAAGATGATAGACTTGGTGAGGAGGCTGCAAAGAAGTTACATGATGAAGAACAAGCTCAAGTGGACAGACAAAGAACAAAGCTGAACAAAAGGAGACAACAAGAAGTTCTTGCTTCAGCCATGTATTATACTGAGGCTCCTTGGATCAACATCATGGCTCAGGTTGAAGCTAATGCATCTCTTTTCCAAGCACTGGTTGGTTGATGATGATGCACTGAAGATAACTTCCATCAGGATGGTTGCTTTGATCAAGAGGAAGAAACAAGCTCTTGCTGAGAAATTGGCAAAGGAAAGGATGGAAAGGCCAATGACTCCAGTACAACAAAGAACCTACATAAGACAATTTGTCAAGAACCAAAGTAGTGCTCTCTACTCTACTAGATAGACTAAGGCTAAGGTGGAAAGTTTCACTGATGCACAATTGAAGGGGGAGTTTGAAAAGATTCAAAAGGCTCTAGCAAACACTCAGGTTCAAGCCTTTCGCAGGACTTTGAAGAGGACAGGTCCTGAGTTAGAAGAACCTTCCTCTAAGCAGCAAAAGTCTATTGAAGCCCCATTCCATCTGTGCCTGATGTTCCCCAACCACCAGTTGGTCATCACCCAATCACTGGCACAAGGAGGAAAGTCTCTTGTCAGGAATCGACTAACTAAGGCCCCAATCTATACATAAAGAATTGGATTTAAGATGCAGATGATAAAGACATTCATCAAGGTGTTTTTGATGATGGACTCTACAGATGAGCCACCTATTCTTGGGTCTGCCTCTTTGCTGTTGGAGGTGATCTCTACTCTTCTGGGAGAAATTAATGCTCTTTACAGGTCAAATCAGTCTACCAAACATTTTACCACTATAAGGGAGATCCTTCATATGGTGGATAGACAGGATCTATTGAAGTTGTATGGCATGGTGGTTACATACTATGAAAACCATCTTATTGCTGGTGCTGGATTGATGTTATGGTGATCTTCCAAGTGTTGATGGATTCTCAAGAATGAGTAAGGGTTTCTTCGTTGGAATCATCAATCTCTTTGGCAGATTAGAAGTTGGAGGTTGTATACTCTTTCCAATGTTCATGTCTTGGAAACTGTTTTTGGAGAGGTGTTGTACATGTTTGTAGATGTATCTTATCCTCTCTCAGTGAAGCTCATGGAAAGGATGCTAAAGCACAAGTTGGAGATTGACAAGGATGTTGTGGGCAATGACATGACTACTGCTGAGCAATTGATTCGGTTCATCAAGAATCAAATTGCTGCTGCCCAAGTTTCTCCTGTTTGATCATGGTACTCTGTAACTCTATCGTATATATTCTAACTTTTTGTTGTGTCCAAACTGTATTTTGATATATAACTCTATTTTGTGTAGTTTGTCTTAAATGGTTTTCACTTTTTGTTTTAGTAACAAGTGTTTTGATAAAAGGATTTTGGCAACTGACAAGCTTTGGTAATATGTTCAAATAAGTTTTGAGTCTTTGGTATGCAAAGTTGTTTTTGTTTCCGGCACACAAGGTCCATAAAGTAAACTATTTTCAGGGTTTGGGTGTTGGTTAACCACCACACAACAAATGGTGTTCAACTCACCATGTCTCACAGACAAGAAAGAGTTGATTCACCAAGAGGGCACGACTCTGTGTGACTTCAAATCCAATGATAGCTTTAATAGTTTGCTCAAAACTATAGGGTTTTTAACTCACCCATGCTTCATTTGCGAAGTTAAAATGGTTTAAAATTCACCATGGATAATGCCCTTATTGGGAACCAAAGGATTGGCTAGTCCTGAGCAAACGGCTACAGGTAAAGACATATAAAATCCGTTTATGGCTATGATGATTTGCCAAAAATCATTAGGGTATTCCAATTCACCAATGATTCATGTTCTAAGAGTTGGACTGTTTTACTAATTTACCAGGAGATGTCATGGATTCCACCAAAGGATGTATCTAGCCCAAGATTTTGAGTATGCTACTATGGTAAAGCTTATAAATATACTCAGTTGTTGTGGTGGTTCCAAAGTCTGTTGCTGGTACAAGATTTCCTAAAGGTTCTTCAAATGTTGGCCTGACTTTTGATAGTTTCAAGTTCAACAATCTACAAAACAAAAATACTAAATGGTATCTTGAAGGTTTTCTTATAAAAATATCAGATGATGTATCCTCTAGAGACATTCATCTGATATTGTCAAAATTTTCAGTATTTCAAGTCAGACGCAAGCAGATTGTATGTTGCTAGCAAACTTCATTTTCAATCCTCAAGGTTCAAGACGAAGATCTATCTAGAACTAGAATAACATAGTTTAAATTTCTAGTTTAGGGGAGGATAGTTAGGAGATGGAGCGAGCTAAATACATAAGTTTCTACTAAGGTATGTAGTTTCTACTGGAAAGGTAGTAGTTCCAACTATGGCAGTATGAGTCCTGCCGTAAGGTTATTAATCTAGATAGTCCCTGGTAGGCTAAGTCTAGTTCCTACTCGTCGAGTACTTAGTCCTGGTAGAGTCAAATAGTTATTCCAGGATAAGGTTTTAGATAGTTAGAGATGAGGATATGCATGAGCTAAATTAGGAATAGTCATGCATATTATTCTCACGTGTTTTTAGTAGATGCCGATTAGGGTTTCACCACTATAAAAAGAACCCACGGCTTAGGGAAATAAACATATCCAGAAAACACAATTCTCCTTGTTCGTTAATAGAAATCCATAGAAGGATCTTTTAGTTCTTATCAGTCCTGTTCTTCTTATTAGTTGTGTCTATATTCCGTGTAGACATCAGTTTTTCTAAGCAAGAGTCTCTCTTGTGTTTAGCTTGTGATTACATAGGCTATTCACCATCCTTAACAGGCAGTAAAGATCTATTTAGAGTAGGATTCAACAGAGTTTGTTGACATAGTGAAGGAAACTCTCGAGTTAGGTGCTCGAGGAGTAGAGTAGGGCGAAGAGGTGCTTCGTTACCAAACCACTATAAATCCTCGCGTTGTGGTTTGATTGTTCTTACTCTTATCTCTTGTCTTACTTTATCACTTCATATACTTATATTGTTCATATTGTGCAAGCATTGAATTCACAAAAAGTCGAATCTAAATTTTACAAACAAACATAAACCTTAAATCAAAAAGCGGTAAACTATTCAACACCCCCCTTCTAGTTTTCCACAATTGGCATCACTTAATTTAGGATAATTTTTATTGAATTTAGCTTATTGTATTGTGTTTTAAATCTGTTTTAAGTTTTTAGGGTGTTAAAATAGCTTTTGAGTCTTAAATTTTAAGCAACAAGTAGTCTTTTCACTTCAAAAAGTCCAAAAAAATAGTAGTGTAATCTGTCATTTGCATTTGCCTTTTCTAGTTTATTTCTTTATCTTATTTGCTTGAATCCAGCTTATTTTAGTCATTTGAGTCTAGGTTTTTATCTGTTTTTAGTTTTCAGCTTAATCTCTTAGCTTATTAGTTTTAGATATTAGCTTAAACTTTTGTAAGAGTCTTTTAGAAATTGTATTTGTATCAACTATCTTAAGTACTTTTGTGGCTTTTTCAAGCTGTATTTAGTTAGCTCATTTCTAGTCTTAAGTGCTTATTAGGTCCAGGGTTAAGTCTGTTTTTAGCATATTAAGTTTTCTATTAGTTTATTGAGTCCAAAAGCTCAAACAGTTTTAACTAGCTTTGAAGTTTAAATAATGCCTATTTGTCACTTTTACTTGTGCTTTTTCCTAGCTTAATAATAAGTTTCAGTCTTAAGTCCATTTAATAAAAATTTGCTTATTTTTGCTTATACTTTAGCTTTTTCAAAAGAAAATAAAAAAAATGATTTTCAAAAAGGGACTGTCACAAATACTCGAACCTGTGACCTCCCTCACATAACACACACGCCTTACCAACTGCACCCTTGGGTCTTTTTCATTCATCTCTTGTTTCATTTATTTCTTAAATGTTGTTTAGGTTTTAGCTTATTAGCTTATTTGAATTTTTACAGCTTATTGGCTTTAGCTTTTTAAGCTATTTTTCTTTGTAACCCCTTAGAATAAGTTCTAGTAATTTTATAAATTTTCTCAAAATTTTAGGATTAAGTTTAGTATTTTTAATTTAATTTTTAGTCTTATTTAGTTAAAAAATAGTTTTAAATAGTTTAAAAATATAAAAATATTTTCTGTCTTTTAAAAATTAGTTTAAGTCATTTAGTTTAAGAAATTTGCATTTTGAGTTTATAGAGTTTTAATTTGTCATTTTTTAGTTAATTAGTTAGTTAATTTTAGTTATTAATTTGTTTATAATTGCTTTTAAATATCGTTAGATTTTTAAATTGCCTTTATTCCTAGATTAGTATGCCTTTATGTGCTTTCCCTTTGCGTCATTAGATTTAGAATTCAAAACCCAAATTATCCAAAAATTCAATCACCGAATCAAAACCGAAACATGATTTTCAATATTCACGCTTCGTTGGGAAAACGACTCGGGAACGATTTGAACTTTATCCTTTCCTAAGGGTAATTTTCTCATCAAATACTTTCTGGAAATATATTTTATTAGTAATTAGCTTATTACTCTTTCACAAGAGTGACTTGCCGATTTGCTTTTATTAATGTATATATATATATATATATATATATATATATATATATATATATATATATATATATATATATATATATATATAAAGTATATGTTTATCATAATATACTGCAAGACATTTTATAGTAAGATGACTTAAGCTAAGGATTTACAGAAAATAAAGTTCACAAGCGAACAATAGAAGTATGTTGGTTCATTTTAAAACTGTGCGTTTATTTTAAAGTCAACTCGGCATGTGAATGCATGCTTTGTTCTAATGAAATATTTGTTCTGTCATACGTCCGTAGTTTTAAAATTGTGTCCAACATCCTATGAAACTAAGGTTATGTTCGGTTCTTATGTTGTTAGTCCCTTTTAAGCGGGATGATAGATGTCTGTTTTTCCAAATAAGTATAACCTCTCCGATGAAACGAAGGGTTTGGGGCCTTCGCGTGGCGGATTCCCATACTGGTAACTGTCTCGAAGATACTTTTACGCAACTTGAAACTATTCGAAGGTTTCAAAGTACAATTGGGAGAAGATCCCATTCAAGCTCGAAGGGGAGGACTTCGAGCCAGAAGGGAGGGTACGTTATCAAGTCCCTTAGTCGAATGTAATGTATGCATCTATGGATTTATCAACTTTAAAGCAATTTAGTATCAAATAATGCAATAATTACTGAATTTATCAACTTTAAAGCAATTCAGTACCAAATAATGCAATAATTATATAAAAGTGGGCAAAACAGACGAGATTAATGATATAATAAAGTAACGTTATTTGATGTCATCAATCACAATGATAATCATCAATGACTTCATCATTGGAACACGAATTGCTTAAAGGATCTATAGTGGGATTGTAAGAGATGTAGCGTTCATCCTCAAGGTTTAAGCAAGTCATTCTTTTAATCTCGAAGAGCTTTGATAGAAAAAGTCCATAAGGCAATACCTCATTAGGATCGCATTTGCAATGGAACATTCATTTGGCAACGAAGTGAGCAAGATTGAAAGATGTGGAAGTAGTGATACAATAGAGCATGCAAGCACCACAAGCAGGTAACTGATCTTTGTGACCATTGCGGCAAAGAATATTTTCTCGAATGACGATTTCAATAGTCTTAAGATAAGGACACACTTCATCAATGTAGAGTAAGTTAAGATTAAGTGTTTCATAAATATCTTCATTAAGCCTTTTCTTAGTGACGTTAAAAATAATTGAGGTGGGATGAGAAAGTCTAGTGAAGCAAGGATCATTTGTTGGACGATTGTCATGATCAAGAATATATGAAACCGACCATGTGTTGCTATAAAAGCAATGTGCTTCAAAAGGTGTGTCGAGAATTATTCCGAATTCTCTTAGAGTAAAGAGAAATCATTCTTCATCAATATTAAAGGAAATGAATCATTCATCGTTGATCAAGCAAGGTTGAATTGATCGATGGAATTCAACAATAAAGTGAGGATAAAAATTTTCGCTTAGGCGATAGAAGGAATGGAAACCAATGTTAAGAAGAATTTTTCAAGGTTTACTTATAGGTTAAAGCTATCATCAACAATTCTTCCATCGTGAATGATGCGGTTGGCAAATTATTCATATGACATTTCCAAACCTATATAGTTTTGATTAATGAAAATTTTCAAAATAAGGTTCAACACTTGGAATCATAGTGTGTGCCTATATGCAAACAATGTGAAGGTGCGGTTTACTCGACTCAATTTATATATGAGAAAACCCATGCACTCCTAGTTTAATATAACTCTAAGATGAATGTGTCAAAAATATACATTACTTATATATTTCAAATAACCATTCAAGAGATCATAATGCTTGATGAAAATAGTTTTTACATTGCATTAACAATGCATATAGAGTATTTTAAGTGTCCAAGATGTGAGAATAGTTTACATAAACAACTTGAGATTTTTCAAAAAAAATTCAGATCTAGATGTACCTAAAATGCACTGTAAGATTATAAATGATAAGTATAATAGGTATACATTCTAATAATATGATCTTAATTATGCAAAAATAACAAATATCCTAAATTTTGATTGTATCCAAAAATAGAAAGCCTAGACTTATATTTAAGGAATGAGGTGAAATAACTTACAATAGTAGTTGAAAATGGAAAGAATATGATGGATCTACACGAATTATAGCTTGAAGTAATCTTGGAGGGAATTGCAATTTTTAGTGATGAAGATATTAGGTGGAGGAGTATTATTGGAGGAGATGGTGCAAGTGGTCCAATATTTTAAATGTAGGTGATGTGTTTCAAAAGCTTTAAATTTATAAGACTGAAAATATCGGAAAATTATATGGAAACACACGGGTAAAAGTATAACCCACGTATGTAGTATAATCTTTTTAGGTAAGACCAGGTCGTTCCACAGGGATTTGAGTAGTGTTCAAATAATCAGAAAGAAAATAGACTTTAACAATTTTAAAAGTAACTTTAATTTTTACCAATGATAATAAAGATGGCTACTCGAATAGTTCAAAATAACTTATAAGTGTTGGAAATGATTTGACCTCAAAAATGAGGCATTAATTTATAAAAAGGACTTCTCGTCAGAAAACGTTTTCACAAACTAACTTGTTTAACCCAAGACTTATATTTAGTTAACCAGACCAAATGTGTCACTCAAATAGTTCAGTTACTAGTATATCAAAGCTTATTTGTTTATCAATTTACGAAAGTAGATTTCTTGGCACAAACGATAAAGACCATAGACAAATCTTTTAAAACCACATAGAATCATAACGGAGTCTACGACTATACCGATATGATTATATAATTCAAGTTGATAAGCAAAACTGACAAGATAAGATATAATAGGATCGCAACATAAGCTTGAGATTAAAGAGATTAAGATCATACCAAACACTTATTCATTATCATAACATCATCGAGTAGTCATGAGAGATTTAGCCTCTCATGGCTAAGGAGTTCATAACAAAAATAGACTTAACATAAAATTCCATTATTTCAATAACTAAGTTGACAACCGTCTTCGATCTTGATCGTTAGATCTTTATTCTTCAAAGGTAGTGGTTTTTTTGGTGTTTTTATGGATGAGGGACAAAAAAAGGATTGGTGTGTGTGTGAAGAAGAAGATTTGTAGAATAAGAGAGGAGTGGGAGGAATGAATTGAAAGTGAAATTTTGTCCTCTATTTATAGGCTGAATTTGGGTGAAAAGTGCGGCATACACAAGAAATTGTGCGGCGCAGTTGGTGATTAAATGCGATAGTATTAAATGATGATTGAAGAAGTGCGGCTCACTTAGTGTGTTAATACACTTGCATTAAAGTCTTCATTTATTTCTTCTCATCAGATGGAACGTGCGGCGCACTTAGGTATAAGTGCGGTGGTTTTCGACTATATAGGTAAGTGCGGCGTACAATAGTGGAGTGTGGCGTACATCTTGTACTTTTAGCTTGAAATCTTTTCTTTTCTTTGTATTTTTCTTTCAAAGTACGTAATTTCTTGAGTTTTAGTTAGTAGTGTCTTCAAGTGAACCTGAAAGCAATTTAGACTATTAAGTATCGAAAATTCATGAGAAATGATAAAATATATACAAATAACGCCATAGAAAATATGTATAATTTGGGCGTTATCAGTTGGGTATAGTGAGTTGACTGAGACACGGATCCACCAAAGATAAAAACGGATCCGGCGTGCATGGATCCGTCGATCTACGAAGGAGTGAAAAAGGCAGAGATTAATTCCGTTTACTGGCCGATGGTGTTTAAACTTTATTACTAATGTAGAAGCTATATATTTATAAATGATTCTCGAGTTATGAATTTTTTTAGAGTCGACGTCCAAGTTTTGATTGTTACGTTGAAGTACTCGTGAAGTTCTCGATGGAATTTCTAAGTTGTTGATCTTACTTAGAGTGTGTTAAATTTTAGCATGTGTATTTTTACCATTGCGAATAACACAAACATTTGAACACTTAGACGTAATAAACGTCTTCAATACAAGTGTGAATTGCAATTCGATGATTTTTCTTTTATTCTTTGTGATCGGTTTTGTAAATTCATGCAATAACTAGAAATAGTTAAACATGTAGACTTGGGAGAATATCTATTGTCATTTTATGGATATTTTTTTAATCTATTTAAATTCTAATCTCGATCTCATGTTCATATTTCGAGATTTATAATTGGAAGGAATAGTAAGAATAAACATCATTTGAATAATGATTATTTCTGTATTCGAAATCTGATAACGATCATTTTTTGGAGGAAGGTAATTCATTTTCGGGAATATGTTCCATCATTCCTAATCCTAATCTTAGATAATTAAATGTTTCATGTTTTAAGGGTTTGGTTAAAATGTCGGCGGGATTATCTTCGGATGCAACTTTCTCGATAGAAATGTTGCCTTTTGGATGTTGTCGTGAAGGAAGTGGTGACGTATTTCTATGGGTTTGGTACGAGAATGTTGGATGAGGTTTTTACGTAATTTAATAGCGCCTTTGTTATCGCACATTAACGGATGGTCGTCGAGTCGTATGTCGTAGTCGATGAGAGCTTGTTTCATCTATAGTGCTTGTTGACATGCCTTTCCGGCGAACACGTATTCGACTTCGGTTGTGGAGATAGAAAGGGTCATTTGTTTCTTAGAGAACCAAGATTCAAGTAACATCTCATGAACGTACAAACGCCACTAGTGCTCTTTCGGTTAACTTAGTCACCCGCATGGTCGGAGTCGGCGTATACTATAGTTTCTATATCGGTTCCTTTAGGATACCATAGTTAAAAGTGGGTCGTACCTCTAATATATCTAAAAGTACGCTGAACGGCTTCTAAGTGGGTTGTTTTAGGATTTTCTTGAAAATGAGCACATAAACAAACACTAGACATAATACCAGGCCTAGTTGCAGTAAAATAAACAAAACTACCAATCATACCTCGATATTTATTGATATCTATGGATTCGGCTTTGTTGTCTATGGTTAGCTTGATCTCCGTTGACATTTGCGTCTTGGTTGGTTTGGAATCTTCTAACACGAACTTCTTTAACATATCCTTGTTGTACTTGGATTTGGCTTCGTCATCCTTGGGTAGTTTGATCTACATTGACACCGGCGTCTTGGTTGGTTTGGAATCTTCTAACACGAACTTCTTTAACATATCCTTGATGTACTTGGATTGATTGAAGAAGATCCCGTCTTCCATTTGTTTTATTTGAAGACCCAAGAAGAAGTTCAACTCGCCTATCATACTCATTTCAAATTCGTCGTGTAGATTTTGGCGAAATTATCAAACAACTTTTGATGCGTGGATCCAAATATAATGTCTTTAACATATATTTGAACAATGATAAGATGTGTTTTCAATTTCTTTGTAAAAAGTGTGTTGTCGACCATTCTCATGGAATACTCGTGTTTTAGCAAAAATGTTTTTAGTCTATCATACCAAGCCTTAGGAGCTTGCTTAAGATCGTACAAAGCCTTTTTAAGTTTGTAAACATAATATGATTTTTCAAATTCAATAAAACCCGGAGGTTTAGCAATGTAAACATCTTTGTTTATAAAACCATTTAGAAAAGCACTTTTGACATCCATTTGATATAATTTAAATTCATTTGCACAAGCAAGAGCAATAAGTATTCGGATAGACTCTAGTGTAGCTACTGGAGTGTATGTTTCGTCATACTCTATACCTTCTTGTTGGTTATAACCTTGTGCCACTAACCTAACTTTATTTCTAGACACAATTCCATTTTCGTCTAACTTATATCTAAACACCCATTTAGTTTTTATAATCGATTAATTCTTAGGTAAAGGCACTAAATCTCAAACTTCGTTTGCTACAAATTTATTTAGTTCCTCTTGCATAGCTACTACCCAACTTTCATCTCCTAATGCCTCATTGACATTCTTAGGTTCCATGGTTGAAATGAAATGAAAGAAATTACTTAATTAGCGGCTTATGGCCTGAGTGCTCTTTGATTTAAGTTTCCTATAACTTGATCTAATGGGTGATTTTTAGATTCTTTAATGTTAACGACCTCCTAAACTTTAAGTGTTTCATTTTCTATATTATTTTCTACTTTGACTTTATTCTCCATGGTTTCCTCTTCACCAACATCATCATCCATCAATGGTGATAATTTACTGGGATGAGGACTTTCATCGAATGTCACGTTGAGTGATTCTTCAACTTTCATGGTGTGTTTATTCAAGATAATATAAGCCTTGCTATTTTGAGAATATCATAGGAAAACACCTTCGTAAGACTTTAGGTTAAATTTGGAGAGTAGATTTTCGTGTTTATTATGAAGCACTTGCTTCCAAACACTTTGAAGTATTATAATGGAGTGGAGTACCTACCTCTATAAATTCATAAGGAGTTTTTTCTAGTAATGTCATATTAGAATTCTATAAGAATGAAATTAGAATGGTCAACGGCGTTGCACCAAAACAGTTTGAAGTATATAGATTGTTCATTCAATATAGTCCTACACATTTCTGTTATACACATTTTTTCATTTCTACTACCCCATTTGATTATGGAGTACGAGGAGCCGAGAAATTATGAGTAATGCTTTGTGCATCACAAAAGGCTCCGAATTGTACTTCTTTATCAAATTCGCGATCATGATCCGTTCTAATAGCAAAAATTGAACAAATAGTTGATTTTGAATTTTCTTACTTAAAATTTCAAATTTTTCAAAAGCTTCATTTTTAGCTTTCAAAAATTTAGTCCAGGTGTATCTTGAATAATCATCCACTATCACTAAAGCGTATAAGTTACCCCCATAACTCCTAATAACGAATGGACCAAACAAATTCAGGTGTACAAGTTCTAGACATCTATTAGTAGAAATCATATTTTTAGCCTTATGGCTTGCATGAGCTTGTTTCCCAATGTTACAAGCATCACAAAAGTTTCTATCATATTTTAACTTTGGTAAATTTCTAACCAATTCTTTGGATGAAAAAGATTGGATTAAATACATGTTTGCGTGACCAAGTCTTCTATGCCACAATGTAAAGTTATCGTCTAGAGTGGCAAGACATATTTTTTCTTGAGACTTATTTCCTAGTTTCATGACATATAAATCATTTTTCCTAATTCCATTACCTATGACCTTTTTTTCTTTAGTTATTTCACTACCATCTTCCGTAAACAAGACTCTACACTTGTTGTTACAACTTTGACTGACACTAAGTAAATTAAAAGCTAAGTTGTCTATGTGTTCTACGTTAGAGATAGTAAGAGAGTCATTAGAGACTGTATGTTTGCCAATGATTTTCCCTTTTAAAATACTTCTAAAAACAACATTACCTCCGTCATATGCTTTGTATGTTGAGAACAAACTTTTGTTTTCTGTCATATGTTTTGAGCAAACGCTGTCTATAATCCGTTCGTCTGGCTCCAAACCAATTCTCAAGCATACCTAATTAAACAAATACAAACTCAAGCGTTTGGTCACCTAATTAAACAAATACAAACTCAAGCGTTTGGTCCCTAATATCTCATGCTTCCAAAAATGTTAGTGTTGTATATCCCTTACATTTGTTTCATTTGGTTAAGATATTGAAATAGGATTCAATTTTCCATATGCATGTTGCCTTGTGTTTGATTGTTATTCTAATTCATAGGATAATAGTTTTGGTAATTAGGTCCACTGGAATTTCTTCTAGATTGAGGTGTGTTAGATCTTGGTTGAGAAGAGCTAATTCTTCTAGGTGGATGTGTTTTAGACATAGACTCGATTTTGACAAATCCTAAACAGTTTTTAAGAGATGATGTAAGAGGTGGTATTGTAGTATATTCAATGGCCTTGTGTATTAGTTTCTTTCTAATAATAACAAAATCCGATCGAGAAGACATGAGTTGCCTAAGAACGTGTTCTGCCTCATTTTGGCTCGTCGACGGATCGACGAAACTAGGTATGGTGGATCCATTGCCTGCCAAAACTCCAATGAGCTTAACAAATTTAACTTGTTTTTTTTTCACGTATTGATGCTTCATTTTTATCAAATCCTAGACCTCCTTTACTACTAGGTGATCTTTAAGTATTTAACATTTCATCTAGTGAAATATCTCTTTGATCAAATTTAACAAGCTTAATTTGATATTTTATAAGTTTATTGTTTTCTAAACAAAGTTGTTGACATGACTCACATCCAATGTCAATATCTTTATTTCTCTTAAGTTTCTTAATTTTATCATTTAACTCAAAAATTTCTTTTTCTAAAAGCTCTCTTTTAGTTTTAAAAATTTTGTTTTTATTAATGATTTTCAAGCTAATTTCACATAAATTATTATATTCAATTTTCATAGTATCATCATCTAAAGAGGAAGCATTATCACTAAAATAAGAAGAATCAAGAGTTACCTCATTTAACGATTAAGCCATGAGAAAAGTTTCTTTGTTGGTTTTGTCCTCGTCTTCATTTGCACTATCACTCCAAGAACCCCTGAAAAAATCTTTTGTTCTTTGTTCTGTGGAGGTTTTGGACACTCGCCAATGAGGTGATTCGGATCTCTGCATCTAAAGCATTTTCCTATGTCTCTTGCCTTTCTTATCATCCCTTTTCCAGAATGATTTATTCTCTTTACGTGGTTGTCTAACAAATCTACCTCACCTTTTAAAGAACTTCTTGAAGTCCCTTACAGCCATAGCATATTCTTCATCATTACTTTCGGATGTTGAAAGGTTGCAAATCAATCACTAGACTCTTTCTTAGCTTTTGAGGCAATGGACTTGACCCTTTCCCTTTTGCCTTTATAAATCTCAGAATCCTACTTTATGTACTTTGAGATTACTGATAAGCTCGTCTAGAGCTAGTGATGACGAATCTTTTGATTCTTCTATTTCCATAACCTTTGCTCTCCATTTTGGATGTAGAGCCCTAAGAAACTTATTAACGTAGTTCTTGCTAGAAAAACATTCATCAAGTGCTTTAAGACTAGTAATAATAGTGTTAAATCCAGCAAAACCGCTATCAATAGATTCTTCTTCAAAGATAGTAAATTGTTCATATTTTTTAACAAGAAGATCAATTTTATTATCCTTGTTTTGGCTATTACCTTGATTTGTCATTAATAACGATTGCCAAATTTCTTTAGCGGAATTAAACATAAAAATTCTTTCGTATTCCTTTTTAGGTAAAGCATTATAAAGAACCATTTTAGCCCTGTTATTTTGAGCAAGTTTCTTTTTAAGATCATCGTTTTGTCTTTCAAAAAGGACCACTTCAAATGCTTGAGTGGTTATGTTTTTGACAACCGGTTGGAAATCACCATTAATGATAATATGCCAAATATCTAGCTTTTTTGATTTTACATAAGTTTCAAATCTATTTTTCCAATATATAAAACCGTCACTTTCGAAAAGTGGTAGTATTTGCATAGATTTCCCGGAATCCATAGTTCGATTCAATCTTTAAGGTACAATATACTTTAAAGCTCTTGGGGGACCTTGGCTCCTGATACCAATTGTGGAAACTAGAAGGGCGGTTGAATAGTTTTACTATTTTAAAATTGAAACTTAGTTTGTTTACTTATGTGAATTCAAGAGATATACATGTATGTACATGATAACGATGAAATAACTAAATAGATAAATGCAATATGTAAGTAAGTAAAGAAAGGAAAGATCAAACTAATGACATGATGATTTATAGTGGTTTGGCTATGAAGCTCATCTTTGCCCTACTCTACTCCCCGAGTACCCAACTCGATAGTTCTCTTCACTATGTCAACAAGCTCCTTTTAGGCGGAGAAAACCGTGCAATGTCACTTACACTTTTTTTTGGTACAAATCTAAATACCGAGTTCTACTTTCACATTGAACCAATCTAATACACTATGCATTTTAAGGCCTAAAATACTAATCGATCATACAACTATGACTACACAAGACAATAGATGATGGTTGATAAATATCATAACAAATGTGATGACACAACTAAACTAATAACACTTGAAGCTTGAATATCTTCTTTGTATTCTCACTAAAGATATAAAATTTGGATCACTTGAACAGGATTTAAACAATTATAATGATCAAAATAAAGAATGCTAAATAAAGGATGACGCGCTCTGCGGAGCGCGATAATGCGGTGCTAGAAGATTATGGAAGGTTAGCGCGACGAGAAAACGCGAGATGTGCCTATATTTATAGGAGGCAGACGCGTAGAGAGAGGGCGTGTATTTGAAATGAGTGCGCCGCCCAGCTTGCTCGAGTTGATCAGATATGGTGGATCTTACTTGTATTATGGTGATCAGTGTGTGGGTAATTACTGTTTTTCGTCCTTTGAGTGATGACAGCCTCAATGCAGATACAAAATATTAGAGCGCGAGAGTGAGAACGAGGGACGAGAATATCTGTTAATACAGTGTGGTTCTACTCAAAGGAAATATTTTTTTGGGATCCTCTACTCTCTAGAATACTCGCGACTCTATAATGGAAAGTGGGGGGGGGGGGGGGGGGGGGGGGGGGAAAGATATTTTAATTTGGTTAATCCCATTTTGTAACACCTCCAAAATTTCAACACGGCGGGCAGCGGAATAACCCCTTGGGGTCTACATGTCACCAAAAGTACCAATCTTATCCCAAAGATTTATAAAGAATGCATGACCAATTTAATATCACCAAAAGTACCAATCTTATCCCAAAGATTTATAAAGAATGCATGACCAATTTAATGTCACCAAAAGTACCAATCTTATCCCAAAGATTTATAAAGAATGCATGATCAATTTAATGTCACCAAAAGTACCAATCTTATCCCAAAGATTTATAAAGAATGCATGACCAATTTAATGTCACCAAAATGTTTCCAGTATGTATTGCCACTTTATTCAAGGCACAGTAAATATCCATGTGAGTATAAAACAATGATTACAATTACTCTAAGTTCATGAAACCGATGCACTAATATAACAGTAAGAGTTCATATGTAAGTATTATGGGCCCTGTAGGCCCAACCAATCGTAATCCGACATGTTATAACGTTCGTTTGCCCAGTGATAGCTAATCACCCGAATGGGGATCACACCCGAATAGATCTGTTTCATAACATTCGCGCTCACCCTCCAAGTGATTTACAGTTTATGAAGTTGTGACGTAGACTTATATATATACCCATTACAGGTGTCCCCTCCAAGAACACCCGGGCCTTTATTTAAAGAATATGTACTCCTGTTACCGGTGTCTCCTCCAAGAACACCCAGGCAGTACTGTATTGTTCTTGGAGGGGACACCCGGGCCTTTATTTAAAGAATATGTACTCCTGTTACCGGTGTCCCCTCCAAGAACACCCAGGCAGTACTGTATTGTTATCAGTTCAATCCGCTTAAGCTAATCCGTAATCATTTCAAAAGTAAAGTACATATATTTGTGACCAAAAATGAAGTCAAGTAATATATCCCATAGCGAGCTATGTAAATGAGTATATGAACCAATTTGTAATCACCCATGTAAATGCATTTGTAAACAAGCATGTTCTCACCCCAAAAATATATGTAAACAAGTAAAACGTGGGGCTATAAACTCACAATATCCTAAAATAACCATCACGTTGTTATAAGATAACCGAGTAAGTATAAGAGTTTGTAGACAAGCATGTATCCCCCTCGCGGGTTTATAAACATTCAAAAGATTGAAAAGCGAGGTTATGAACTCACCTCGATGATGAAGAACGATTGACAAATAGGCATCTAATATGCACAACACGAACAGAAGACGAAGTGGCTCGATCAAGAAGTTGCAACTAATCTTAACGGCTAAGTCCCACTAACCTAGGATAATGTACTTGTGTTTCCCGATGAATAGTCACATCAACGTGACACGTTGATAAAGATTTAGATAGCTAAGTTTGAATAATTTGGTGGTTGGTTAAATAAATTAATTGAAGTGTAACACCCCCATTTTTACAATATAGCAGCGGAAGCTAGTCTGGGGTATTACTTCATGGAAACAACAATCATAATCATA
>BQNB010065057.1:0-29562 GCA_026074375.1 Tanacetum coccineum
TTTCAAATCCGTTTTTTGCGTTTCTTATGCCCATCTTTTCGTATTAAGACGAGTTATCTATATTTGAAATTTTTAGTTTTTATCGTCGTAAAACCCGTAAATGTTGTATTTTATTCGATATAGCTCCGTTTTTAGTGATTCTTTCAAGGACATTCTCGTTATATAAAATCCTATCAATTTATAAGGTTTACAAAAATATAACTTTCTGTCATGAATAGTGTTTTTACTGTTCATAGTTTATAAAATTATTTTTATAAACTTTTAACTACCGAATACTCGCGAAATTCATAACTTCTTCATTATTAATTGAAAAATCATGATTCTTATCATTTTGGAATCCTAAAAATATGTATTATTTGTTAAAAATACTAAACTAGCTGTTTGATATAAGTTTTATAAAAGTTATTTTATAAACTCCGTTTAATTAACGTATAACTCGTTTTTAACGTAACTTTTTCGTTATTAATCCGTTTGACAAGTTTCTTACCTTTTCGGAATCGTTGTGAAATGTATTATCTTATAAAAATATAAAATAAGTATACTTTTATACACTTTTGGACAGAATGTTTGCATGACTTTCCTAAGTCCATTTTTGGCCTTGTTTTTATATTTTACCACTTTATACTTTTTACCACAAGTCTTACACTTTATATATGTCATATATCATATATATATTATGTCCATAGGTCCATCAAAGTCCTCATGTGTCCAAGTTTTATAAGTCTTTAATATTACTTATAAAACATAACTTTCATACTTACCATAAATCACTAGTTTTACATATGACTATTTTTACATAATAACCATAAGTATACAAGTCTTCTCATCTTGTTATATCCTTATTTTAATGATCATATAACATTACTATAGGTCCATAATTAACCTTAACATGTCATTTGTATTTCTTTCACTTGAAACATATTAAGAAACTATTATAAACCCTAATTTGTAGTTAATCATTTTTACACCAAAATAACATGGTACAATATTTTCTCATCCATATTAACATGATATTAGTAATAACACAACATGTATATTAGTGTACAAAATGACCATTGCAAGTAAAAATTCCATTTACATGTTAAAAATCTTAAATGGTGATTCAACTAAAATAGAAATAACATATGCATAGAAATGAAAACTATAAGAACATAAAGGGTTCTAGTAGACCTTATGATGTATGATGATGATGAACAAAGTAATCTAAACCCTTGTTTAGATAGAAATCCAAAGCTTGCACAATGAAAACCCTAGCTTTCCAAGATAAAACCCTAGTTTCACTTTTCTTGATTAATACTTGAAAAAGGTAATCCAATGCTTGGAAACACCTTAGAATGTCTTAAGAATGATGTATGTAGATGTGTATAGGTTGTAGAAAATTTGATATGGATTATGTATTAAGGGGTGTTTGAGCCGTGGCTATAAGAGAGCCAAAAGGGATGTTTTTGGTGATTTCTAGTTAAGTGTTTTGCTATCTATGTTTACTTGCAATGCATACTAGTATATATATGGTAAGCCTAGTCAAAAGAATGCAATAGTTGGTCAAGAAACATGAGGAGGGTCTTAGGGAAGACTCTTGGTCAAAGGGAACAAGGTATGGGTGGTTTTAATGGTGTAGAAAATGTACAAAGACCAATCTTGACCAATTTGATATTTCTTTGAATATTTGGCCATGAATTCGGTTATGGCAAGATATATATGATATATTTGAGTTAATTTTATGTATTGGGTATAAAAGTGGGTATTTGTTGAAGCGCAGAAAATTTTTGGTGGTTCCGGGAATGCCTAAACGCAATTTATCGCGAAACGTATACACTTTACGTATCCGATAAAAATAAAATGAACAAAGACCATAATTATTCTCAAAATAATTATTTAATACTTGATTGATGTAAACACTTAATTGTTTGATGCCCGTTTACATTGAACGCTAATTTTTAGCTTACGCGATTTAGCTTAACATTTACGATTTAAAGCAAACGCGTACAATACAAAAGGTACATTGTGGATTTATCGACGTTGGCAATGACTTGAAAACACAGGGTGTTATATTTATAGTTCCTGCTGGCAGGTATGTAGTTCCTGCTGGTAGAGTTAATTTATAGTTCATGCTGTTAGTATAAAAGGGTTCCTGCTGGTAGCATTCTTCCTGCTGCTAGTAGTAATAGTCAAACCCGAATATGTTTAGAAGTTTGTTAGAGAAAGAGATATGCATGAGATATATGAGGAAGAGATATGCATGATCTCCTATCTCCTCTATGCGTTATTCTAGGAATACCGAATTAGGGTTTCTTGGGTATAAAAGAAACATTCGGCAAAAAGGTTTTAGAGACGATCGGAAAAACACTTTTATTGTTAATAGAAAAGATCCATAGAGGATCATTGTTTGAGTAATTCTTCTTCTTTAATTTAGAGGGGGTATTATGATATGAATTTCTGATTTCTTATGATGATTTAACACCCCCATTTTATTACATCTACACCGTAGGCTAAGTCCTGGGTATTTACTTCCTGGATACTAACAAGTCATAATCATAGAAAACGACCCAAAAGAAGTTGTTTCAAAAGATACGTTTATCATTCATTCAAGATCAAGTTTTACAAAGCAGGTCCCTATAATCTCTATTTACAGACAAGGTGAATGATAACTATTTTAGGCCATCTTCAAGTCCATGACCAACTAACCGAACCGTATAATGCTCAATAACCTAGAATAAACATGCTAAAAAGTCAACACAAAGGTTATTGAAATTCATGAGTTTGATAAATAGTTGTGATATACAAGTCATTATGTAATAATTACAAACACAAATTATTATGAAAATGGTATTGTTATGATTCTTGAGTCACTTATGATAATACCCGATATTTGTAATAATTGTGCAATACGAATACAATTATCAAAGAAACAATGGAAATATTGCTTACATCTGTTTATTATTGTTGGTATGATTTGTGTTGTCTGGTCTTTCCTTTCTAAGCAATCGCTCTAACACATTATTATCAAAAAGTCCCTCTTAAAGAACTTGAAAAGCTCATAATAATCAACATAAAGAACATCCCACCATCAATTTAATAATCACTTGAAGTTAAATTTAACGTCTGTAGGATTTATGACCTAACACATTATCAACCAAAGTCATAGTTTAAAACGACTGAAGGTCAATTTAATGACTTGTAAGTTTTAATATTTAACACTAAATTATCCAAGATTCAAATGAAAAAACGACTTAAGTCATTTAACGACGTGTAGGATATATAACTTAGACACAAATGAGTAATGATATGTCCAGATAGCAAGTAATGATTAGAAAACACTATTATTTCATATATTTGTATAGCATGTATCCCCCTCACGGGTTTATGAAAAGATTAAAATGTGAGGCTATGAACTCACTAAGTCCTTGAAAAGTAATCACATTGTTATAAGAAACGAGTATATAAAAGAGTTTGTAACAAGATTATCCTCACTCAGGCGGTTATAAACACATGTAAAAATATAAAGAGGCATGTTATGAACTTCACAAAGTCTTCTGAAAAAGTAATCACATTGTAATAAGATATAAACAGTATGTAAAAGTTTGTAACAAGCATTATTCCCCCAACCCTCGCAGGTTTATAAAACAATGTAAATAAGTAAAGGCGAGGTTATGAATTCTCGACCTGGATATTAGAGGTAATAATATTCCAATGAAAGCGACGACCTTATTACAATCTTTAACTGGAAGTTGATATAGCAAAATGAATAATATAACAGCCACTCCACGCAACCTGATTAAATATGTCAAGTCTTAAGAAGATGTATTCTAAACTTTAGTTTTAAGAGTTATTAGTTTGATGAAGAGTTTGTGAATTATTGTATCACCGTCAGCCATCAGTATTTCAAAAGTCATTCAAATAGAACGTTTGAGTTATCTAGGCACTTAATCGTCAACTCAAGCACCACATCAAAAACCCGAAAAAAATACCAAGTACAAACCTCTTAATTATGAAGCTACCCTAGTAAATGTGATACGGATATAATCGGTCTTAAAGCGTGTTTGATTAGATATCCGGAAATGTTAAGCGAAGACGAAGCGTTAATTAAAGTTTAGTCGTTGTTAAGGTTTTAAAAAACATGTTTTTATACTTTTTTTCAAACTTTTAGCATTATTAGAGACCTTGAAGAGATGTAAAATTGGGCAAAATATACCCTCAGATTTGCACTTTAACATGTTTGGACCTTCAATTTTAAGAAGATATACCATATAAACTTGTACCTTGAAGTGACATAATAGACCCAATGTATTCAACAGATGATACAATGATATTTTTAGTCCTTTTAGTTATAATGTACCGAAAGTTACATATAATACCCTTCATAGATTATAGATTACAAAACATGTCCAAATTGCCATGCAAGCTTATTTTAACATTTCAAAAGATATTTATAGCTTATAATAAACTAAAATATGAAGGTTTAACATAATGAAAGTTTAAAATAACGATTCGTTAAGCTAGGAAGCAAAACGGGTCGAATTAGGGTTTTAAAATGTAAACGCGCGGGTTTTATGTTCAAATTCCTTCAATAATCAATAAAGTGGTTATTTTCGTATTAGTTAAGCATGCTATGATAGATTATAAAAACATTTAATCATTCTGACATTTAGTTTTAAGAAAACACAAAATTAGGGTTTCGGGTGTACGGTTTTGGATCAAAACAGAAAATGAGCATGAATTGAGTTATGAAACTTTAACAAGAGTTTATTTAGGATCATATGAACATTATAAGATTGTAGGATCAGAAGTAGAACATCCAGAACCTGGGTTTGAGCTTCAAGGAGCAAAAATGGTGGAAACGGGTCGTTTCCGGTAGTATTTCCACTCGTACACCTTGTATCTTGTTCCCGGGGCTTCAAATCTTCAAATATTTTTTTTGAATGATCTTATTAGATGATCCTAGGATTGTATGGAGCAGAGAATGTTTGCTCAATTGGGTTATAGAAAGAAGAAGTGGGGGATGAGTTCAAATAAAGAGTTTATGCTTCTACTTATAGTTGAAATGATCTTGGTGGCCAAGGAATGCTTATGATCTGATATATGACAAGTGTAAGGGCTAGAGGGTGATGAGGAGAGGCTAGAGAATGAGTTGTAAAAGCTAGAAACTAGCTTATGGGTGTTGGCTTGCTTTGGTGATGCAGCGGCTAAGAAAAGAGACAAAAGGGTGATGTGGTTCATTTTTGTACCTTGAAATGGAGTAGATATTTAGGAGGGTGCTTGTAAGATGCTTAGGAATGAAGTAGCATGGTCATCAAGGTGCTTGATTGCAAGAGAAACTTTCAAAATGGGTCAAAATGCAAAGGTTATGAGTTTCGGGTACATTAGGGCTCAATTAGGGGTTTCAAGCTTGTAATTCGTGTACATTTGATCAATACTGATGGATTAATGTTTGTAAGGATTGTATTAAGGATTAATAACAAGAATTGATAGGTGGTTCAGGTTTAAAACGGGCAAAAACGAGTAAACGGGTCCAAAATTCTAATTAGGGCACAATTAGGGTTTCTTGGATTCAATTTGCATATAGTTGAAGTAAAATGATGAAATGATGATTGTATATGATTTATAATGTTGTAAATTAAGTTATTACAACTTATTCGAGTATTGGTTTAGGTTTACAATGGATAAGAACAAAGAAACGGGTCATGGTTTAGTATTTTGATTGGGTTAGGGTTTCTGACTTTTAAATTAGGGTTTTGAGTGTAAAATTGTGTATGAAAGCTTATAAATAGAATAATTAGGGTTTACACATTGTATATTGAGTATAGTAGCTTGCAAAGAGTGGTGGTGAAGAAACTGGAATGAAAACAGAGGTAAAATGGCTATTTTGGAGATCATGATTAATGACTTGTATATTGAGCTTTAAAATCTTGTACTTTGACTTGGAGGGAGTTTATATTTCAAATGATATGTTATATTATTTGTACATATGTTTTAGTAGCTTGTATATTCACTTTAGATATTTAACCCTTCATGAAATTAGGGTTTAGAGGCATACGATAACGGTTTAAAGCCCATTTTGATATAACGTTGTGAATGGTACATTATAGGAATAATGTACTTTGTAAAAAGGATATGATGATATTGACTTGACATGTTATGATGTTTTCTTGACATATATGAAGATAGGATGACATAGGTAGGTTGCGTGAGCTCGTCTACTTTAGTTATGTAAGTTACATGACATACTAAGATATTGACAATGCAAGTAATGTAATAAAGCGAAAAATTTCCCCGTATAATTGTGATCATAGTAAAATAGGTTTTGCATTTGATGAAAATTCTTGGGTTGTTATAGATGACGAGGGTAATGCCTACTTTGGTGAAGCCTTTATGGTAGTCGGGAATGATGAGATGACTTAATTGGTAATGGATTTAGGCGGGTCTTATTATATGACACCTAGGAAGGTATCTTGTATGACTTTACGGGTTTTGATGGTGGTTCGGTTCAGTTAGGTGATAACAGGACATGCACTATCTGAGCGATAAGAAAAGTGAAGATACAGTTACATGATGGATCAAGCTTTATACCGTAATATGTCAGGTTTGTTACATGGTTTAAAAGAAGTTTCATTTCATTGGGTACTCTTAAAAAATGAAGTTATACTATAAAGATGCAGATGGGTAGAATCAAGTCAAACGTTATCAGGTTATGATGACTGGTGGGAAAAAGAATTATGTATACATCGAAAGCAAAAGTGATGACATTTAGTGTGCAAAAGCATGGTGATTCATACATGTTGGATTCAAGCAACTTCGTTCTAAACAAGTTAGGTTTAAGCAACTTGGTCACAAACAAGTTGGGTTCAAACAACTTGGTCCTGGTGTTGAAACATGAGTATATGAAGTACGTGTTGATAAACACGTTTGGTTTGAGGTGTTTCAGGTTAGTACAATGATGATGTAGGGACTCAAAGGCAGTTGGAGGACAAGTAACTTGAAGAAAAGATAAACACCGAATGCTTGGTAACGGAGCACGAAAATGTGCACCTTAGTATAAAGGCGAGGTAAACATTATAGTTACCGGAGTAATGTTGCTGAAAAGAAAAAAGTGAAGGAGTCTACAGAAGCTAGTCTTGGGAAATTACTGAAGTACCATGTCGGGTCAACAAGGTGGTCCCTGGTTAGAGGTTCCAGCATGAGGAAATGATGCTGAGTATCGATTATGTTTAAGTGTTACTCCTAAGGTGAAAATTATAGTATATTGGGAGTAATACTTAGACAGGTTTATTTGTATTTAGTAATATAGAATAGGATTAGACATAAATTAAGATTAGGTAGCTTGGAGTGCAAGGCATGCTAGACTTTATTTGTTCGGTTGTGGTTTCCTTAACTGACTAGATGAAGGTTTCTACCCCTCATCTCTGCTAATTAGCATTATTCTTACTCGAATTGTAAGATTTATTGGTTCGGGGTGTTAGAGGGTAAGATGGTGTGTATATAATCATAAACTTGTGTTTTCTTTTCTTGTTTCTCTTGTTTTCTTCAATGGGATGAGTTGGAGGGTGCTACTTGTGCTTGATAAACGACCTATGATCAAGTGATTCATCGTATCGTACTCGGATTGTTGTCGTAATTGTCCAACATATAATGCAGATGAAAGCAAAGAGGGTCTGCTCGAGACCTCACATAGCATCTTCAAAGATGTGGGTATGCTGGATGGATTTTGTTTTTCCTAACTGGTGAATATTATTGGTGAATTAGACTTGTTTATAGCTGATTCCGCATAACTTATCAATACTCATAGAAAAGAAAAGAAAAAAATAAGCATCAAAAGTGTACCGGATAGCTACCTAAATGAAAGAGAAAAATACACTCCTTTTAAAGATGTGATTTGTTCGATCTAGACACTAACGAGTTTTGGTCACATAAGAAAATTTTGCACTCTCAGTCATCTTTCAATTTTAAAGATGAGGACAGTAGGAAGAATCTTAAACATGGAATCAACTGTTGGTTGCTACAAACAAGGCTAAGGCTTCTATCCCCTCTCTTGCACCACTAACACAGATCGTCATCCACTCATCCACAACAAGAAATCACCAACAAAGCATAAACTCTAGGAAGATTATTCGCTAATTTGATCGGGTTTTCATGCTATCTTAAATATAGACTTTTAAAGAAGTATAGACGGGTACCCGCGCAATGCAGCGGCGGGTACCCGGTAACTAAATTTTATGGCAAGAAAATGTTATTCATTGTTATTCATTTATACTTTTTTTCTAATAATAAAATTACGAAAGAATGACAAATTTTAATTAAAATAACTTCAAGTAATACGGAGTTCCAATCTACACATTTTTATACCCAAATAAACATAAAATTCAAACGAAAGAAAGGAACATAAGTAACATCTTTCAAACATAAGTTAAAATAGACGTCATTACAAAAAGAACATGATTGGCTCGAACAAAACTATAGTTTTCAAACCTTTGGATAATCGTACGGGTCACTTACATCTATTTGGAAAAGTCTCAATTAAAACACACGACCCGCGAGACTTCGATCCTCGTAAAATTGTAGTACACGTTGTGGCACAATCAATGTGATTATGTCTCTCTATAATACAAAGTGGTATTTGCCAAATAAATCTTAGAAACCAATTTATATCTTGAAATAGGCTAAATGTTTTATAAAGTAGTAGAGATTTGGAAGGAGAGAGGTGATTTTAAATAGGTTGTTACAATTTAAAAAAAACTAAATTAATATTAAAAGTATGTTACATTTTATAGTTTAAATGAGTTGTTACAATTCATATGGTTTAAATGAGCTCCATTAATATTGTGGGTCTAAAGCCAATTTCTAATCTACTAACGTAAAGCAAGAGAGTAGCTCCAAAAGTATAAAAGAGGGTACTGGGGGAAGAAGGACCACTGCTTTGTTCCAGGGGTGAAGTAGCTGCTTCGAGTTGGACGTTCGTGACTAGTACCTCGATATGCAGCCTTTACTTGGTCAACGGAACCCAGGATTGCTTGGATCTGCTGCTTCAACTCGGTCAAATGCAACTGTTGGTCTTGGTTCCTTTCGGGCGTGTAGGTGGATCCTATCTCCTTATTTTGTTCTGGTTCCCGTGCATGTAGGAGGTCTTTTTTTTGCCATTTCTATTTTTGATGTGTGTCCTGCTCCGACAAAAGGGGAAGGGAATCAATTTGACAGTTACAGTAAGCAGCATAGCCCCTCCGAAGCTCTATTTTGGCCATCTATGGGCAAGATTTCTGGTCCCTTGGAATTCTAGTTATCTAGATTTAGTAGAGCTTATACTTATATATGTGTGGATTTTTAAGGCTTCTATCTTGCTTTTGCTTATGACTCCTAGTCTCTTTATTCGACTTAAAACCATTTAGTCTCGCTACTATTTGATTATTTATTAATCTAAAAAACTATCCATCTGACTTATATCGAAGCAGATTCCAAGATATTGCATGCAACATAAGCGTTGTGCCTTTCTTTGTAGGCCTCCATAGGGATTTCCGAAGCTGAGCGAATGGTAGACAATCCGTTAACCTTAGTGAGGCTGGGTCCCCTGATTTATTAACTGACATCTTTCTTTACTTTACTCTTTCTAACACTTACATCTCGACGTTAGCTCACCGGGTGACGAATGAGAAGGGTAATCTAATTTAAGACTCAGCGCTTGCCTCTCCTTCTTTATATAGTATGTTCATGTGTTTGGGCAACTGAACGCCGTATGGTTAGCTGAACAGACAATTTGAGTATCCTAGCAGCTACAACAGCAGAGAGAAGTCTCTGTTTACGTATTCTCCTTAGGTTTAGGTAGTTAGATGTCCTCAAATTTTCATTCCCATTCAATGAAGGTTTGACATAGTAGGCGTGATTAGCTTGCCTAACCTGACCATCAGGAATAGCGAGACCGCTGGCATGGGGAACTACGAACTACTAGTTTAGCCTATCTGGCCTATTTAGCTTGTTAAAACAACCTGATCGGGACCTCTACCACTCTTGTAGATCACTTAACTATGCGCCTATCTTCGCTTTTGGATCAGCCGTTGCTACCCGTTCACTTAGCCTACGAACTCTGGCTCATTTCCAACTTGGATCACTTTTGGCTCGCTTAGCCCCAGCTCGAAACAGCCAACTCACTTCGCCTACGCAACGAAGAGAAGTAGTTTACTTGCTTAGCTTGAACATGCCAACAACATTCCATTCACTTACACAAGATTCACTCATTTACTTGTTAGCTAGCACTATTCCACATCTTAGCTCGGAAAGGCTACTATACCATACCTTTTGACTTAACTCTACACTAGTAGTCACTAGACTCACTATAGTAGTCCATCCGGCTGCTCTTGCTGAAATCATTACTCTTCATTCTCCCATTCTCTAGCAATTGCGCTCCCTAGACCACTACCATGTAGTTAGGTAGGGATAATCAATCCGGGAATCTAGGAATGAATAGGGATCCCTATCAATATCAAAATGAAGAAAATAGAATGCAATGTATTACCTTTCTCTCACTCAATAGATGTATCTGGTCTGATATGGTACAGTATAATATGAGACAATATAATGCAATGGGATAGATGGTAGAGGGCTGCCTGCGTCTAAAAGCAATGCTTCACTTGTCCCCTTGTCTATAAGAACCTCGTGGCATACAACCGAAACGACTCCCGCTAGATAGCTGCCCCTTTCTCTCTTTTTACAGCCTCGTAGACGGACGAAAGAAGGTAGGGAGATCAGAAAAATAGGCGGACGACTTATAGTATAGGTCGGATGTTTTCGTGAGCAATAAGCAGTAGATCCCCCCTTATTTTAGGAAAGCTGGTGGCCGCGTGTGAATTCTTTCAAGGCAAGGGGCGGCCTGATTCGACATTGTTGTTTACTCTGATCCGGTCGAGGTGGTTTTCACCAACGCATAGGTGGTCTAAGTTCCTATGACCGAGTCTTTCTGGCCCCTGTGAACATCTTTTCTTAATGTATTATAGAGGGCCTCTCTAACCGGTGAAGGTGGGTGTCCACTAACGGTCATTCCTGGCTCGGCTCTGATAACGCAATTCCAGGAGGAGTCGGTAGTTGGGCACTGGATCCCTTCGGACCTGGAGAACGTGTGACGCTGAGTCGGGGTTTGGTAAACCAACAGGTCGCTCCTCTAGTTGAAGTATTGGGTCCCTTTTTTGTTTCCTAGGTTACACCTTCGGAATACCCCAGAAGGGAATTTTTCTCTACTCCCCCCAATCTTCACTTTACGCCATGCCAACTCCCCTTTCGTCATAAGGCATGGAATTAGACTAAGGGGAATCTCCATACTAACAAGTCCCTTAGATTTCGCACATGGGAGATTGAGACACAGCCCCAGGACTATGGGGAAAGATGTAGATCGATCACCCTAGATAGACAACTACATAGAGGGTCTCTCTCTACAAGTCAGTCTATATATTCTTGGATTTCGTTCCCCCCGTAAGATCAATTAGTTTACGATATAGATAGATATATATTTAACAACAACATTCTAAGAAAAGATATTAATAGATATCGGTAGTTGTCCAGTCGTACCCAAACAATAAGATTCCTAAGGAAAATGCACCTAAGATCAAATATTTCGAGCCGACTTTTGTGGAAAATTCAGACTTTCTTTTTGATGCTGCGATCACATAAAAACATAAACTTTGAGGCTCAATAGCTAAATACATGGCAATTGAATCATAAGCCGAGATCATAAAGAGCATACTGCGAGTAGGATGTGGAATTAATACAATGGATTCAAAAGCACCAAACCTCTCTTGTTCGGAAGAATCGAAACACATCGAAATGGTACCAGCCATACTTAATAATAGAAGGATTTGGCAGAAATGTGTAAAATTGTCCCTCCTAAAAAGATTATTCCAGAATAAATGGGCAATAGTTAGGAGAGGTGCGCCAGCGGCGAGCAGAAGCAAGGTTATTAGATACCTCAGGAAAGCCCGGCCAGAACCACACGTGCAAGTTTCCCTGCATGTGGCTCGTCCGTGATAACTTCTTCGGATTTGCGTGAACTAGCGGACCAATCACTAAGTGGGGATTCTCCCTCCAGCATGAGCGAACCTTTTCGAAAGTGGTTAGGAATGGGCGCCCCTCCGCCAGCCCGGATCCAGCCAGGCTCTATTGATCATGTCCCCTTCCTAACAGTTGGAACTTGTCTTGGGGCGTCTTTGGCTTTACGAGAGAAAGCTCGCCGTAGAAAAAAGTCTTTCTCTTCCCGTCCGGGGTCATAGGTTCGTCAATTGAAATATCTGACACAACCATCATCTGAATATGCAAATTTAACTGGTGTGGTTATTTGGTGCTAAATGCTTTATAATGTAGTATAGATTTCAAATACATTCTTCTTTATTCAAAGAACAAAACTTATCACACTATACTTTGGAAGAAAAGACATCTATATAATATTTGTTTATGTCATGACCATAATGTCTTGGAGACATCCATATCTTCTTCTTGCTCCCATCAACATCACCATCATCCTTTACTCATCCCATACAAAATATTAGTGAGTTATAACAAACATGTTAACAAAAGATTAGCAAATAACTTACCAAAAAATTTTGTAGAAGTCAATCAATCATCATCCTTCAATTTTTATCCACTGTTTTGTTCGTCTTCTTAAGTCTGTAAAATTTAAAAAATCAAACAAGATATATTAAAAAATAATAGAGTAAAAGATTTTGATGTCTCTTACATAAAATATATGTGAAGATCAACAAATCGTCATATTCACATCTTCTTTTATCTTAAACATCCAGACATCCAGCTTTTTTTTTCTATCTTCATTTTAACATACCATAACCACATCATAAATAAATGAGATTATAAACTGCTAAAAATTAAACAAAAATCACCATGAACTAAAAAACGAACCTTGTGGTCGAAGGAGGTCGCCGGATCTTGAGGAGCTGCTACTGCTTGCCGGAGTGTGAGCAGAGGAGAAGAGAAAACGCAAGAAAGAGAGACAATAAAAGAGCTTGTTAAGTGAGAGAGAAAGAGTTAAAAAATGACTCTGGTTAAAGTTGTTTATATAGTTAAAAAAAATGTAGCTTAGAAATAGTAGAACAACAGTTACATTTGTCTTCACAAATGTTATTAAAATAAAAATGGGCATTAAATGGGCTGTTATGAATATTGGGTTGTTACATTTCAATGTAATAACTTTTATTTATGTGTGTGATGTATTGATTTTAAAGGTTGTTACAAATTTTTGAAATTGTGTATTAATATTAATATTAAAGAGATGTTATAAGTCTTTGAAATAGTGCTTTCCATTATAAGAAATGTTTTGGTTACTTAAAATTTTTAAGACTTTTAATTTTAGATGTCCTAAATGTTTTATAAGGAGTAGAGATACTTTTGAAATATAATTTGAGTAAATATCAAATTTTAGTTGAGGAATTATGAAATTGCTCCATTAATTGCCTCATTCGGCTAATACTTAGGATGGGCCTATCTGTAACCAAGTCACCAATTCTAGTAACGCGGTTAACACTTGGTCAAGCCCGCTCTAAAGTGGCCCAATAAATTTCAAACCCATGTTCTACACCAAATTTAAGTAACACTTTGATGGTAGTTTTTCAATTTTTTCTTTAAATAAATAAAATGGGCATATGTATAATTTGAGAGGCAAAATGCTAGCGGCTAGATGTAAATGCTTATTGAAGAAACGTTTTGAGTAAGACCGGTTACACACAATGTACCTGCTAGTTGCCAAACAATCATTATATTTAAACTCGCTAGTTGCTCCAAAACGCTCTCAAATGCTTAATACCAAACATACTCTAACTCTAATATTACTACATAAAGTTTCTTTTTAACCCCTTAACTTTTCATAGTTGTTAAATTTAACTGTCTTTTATAGATGTGATTCATAGGTCGTAATAAGAGACTAGCCCAAAACTTAATACAATCTTTTGTTTTTTTAGATAAAATCAAATTGCTTATAGTTGAAAAGTATATATAATGTATTTATAGTTTAAAAATGGCTAGCAATAAAACAACGTTGATAGTGACTTGCACTCATTATATAAACGGTGTGTACTTTTCTACTTGTGTGTGCCGATGCATTACATAAATACACCAAACTGAATGCTATTAAGTTGTGATTGTGACTAGTTTTACAATTTGTTTAAAAAAAGGGGTAAAAACTATATATTATCAACGTAATTACGTTTTTATCCCAGATTGAACCTCTTACATTTTTATTATCATATTTAACCATTAACTTTCAAATTTTGTTTTATTATGAATAATATGGTAACCTGTTTGACCGGTAAAATAAAAATATTGCTTTGACTTATTATGATGTGGCATGCCACATAGATAGGACCAATTGCCAACTTATCTTCTACCTCTATTTTCTGCAAAAAGAATTCAGCGGCCACCACCAATTTTTCCGACAAACTTCTAAGTAACCATTTCTCTCAGGCATTTCATCAAACAGTTTATGCACAAGTACTCACATTTCTCTCAGGCATTTCATCAAACAGTGTACGCGCATTCATCATATCACATTTTGCATACCCATTTATTTTAACGAAGAATCTTGACAACTTAAACAAGTCTTAAAACAAGAAAATAGTATCATTTCTATAAGATACCGAACCTAGCTGGCGGACGCGGTTGAATGGCCTTCGAGCTTGAGCTACTTTTAAAGTTTTGAACGATGAGCTAAGTAGCTAACCACGATGAGCAAAATGAGAAGCAAGGCAAGTCCTCCTCGTTTCAAGATTGAAGCCATTTTTTGAACGTATTGAATCACTGGAATATATTTGTGTGTGTCTCCATTTATGGTAGTTTCTACTTATAGTCGAAAGATATCCACTAGTCATGGGTTGTTTGTATATTGTACGGGTTTTGGGTTAAAAAACAGGTCAAGATAACCTATACAAAACCCGGCTGACGTGGGAGAAAGTGTTCACGTGGTGCTGACATGGACATTATCAGGTCATATGGTTATTATTGTAACTTGACAACAGGTTTCATGGTTAAATATGATAATAAAAATGTAAGAGGTTCAATCCGGGACAAAAACGTAAGTACGTTAGTAATCTATAGCTTTTACCCTAAAAAAAGGTGTTTGCTAGGATAAATTCAATGTAAATATATCAAATAAAAAAAGTAATATTTTTGTGTAAATATATCAAATAAAAAAAGTACTCATTTGAAAACTCTTTAAAAGTTAGTATAAACCCACTTTATAAAGTTAGAGTGGTTGGAATTGCTTGTTTTGAACTGCTTATCGCCTTTAAAATACATAGCATGCACGGTTAATACCTACAACACCTTTTAATTTAGTACTTACTTACTCTTAAATGAGCTTACAACCATTATTTAACCAAAAAGATTCAAAATTGCTTATCTAAGCACTTCAAATAAACGATATGTCAGTTTCTCACACTCGTGTTGTCCAAAATACTTGTTCAGAATGTAATTATGATTTTTTTTTTCTTTCCAAATTTTACTTTCATCTATATATTTTTGTTGGTAAAGTTAGAGCTTCGCTGGTTTTAAGTATCTAATCATATCATCGGGTTGCAAAATTTTGACCTCCACGTCTTCCACCACCCTTGACTCCTTCCGCTACGACCACACTCAAGCACCTTTGACATCACTCATCGCCTACACCGTCTAACATGTGTCCTAGATTTCATTGTCATGCCCTTTCTCTTAACCGATTATCATGGTTGAACCGTGGCTCGTGTCTGCTTTGTAATCGCTCCATACTCGACATACTTGATATATTATAAGTTCGAGTTACTTTGATCGTATATATTTGGCCTTTGATTGATTGATGTGTGCGTAAACGTCGAACAAAGTGTAATTTACGTAACATATGTGAAACTCTATAGATTTGTCACGTGTTTGTATTATGTAAACCTAATCGGACTCTGTATATAGATTCCCTCAAGTTTGTTTTAACAATATAGGTCAAGTGAGTAAAAGTTTATGGACCGTATACTTGTTCTCACGCTCAAAAAATTTTAGTTTGCAACGTGAAAAGATCCTAATCCGATGTTTCTTTATATCATTGTATATGATGAGCAAAACTTTCATCTTGATTAATTAGGATATGACAATCTGAGTATAATTGGACTATTATAAGTCATAAGAAAATTTTGCACCTTTATTTTAGGAATAGTCATGTCGGGACAAATATGTAGATCATGTATTATTTGATGGTTCTATTGGTATCAACTCATAGATGTTGGGTTTTATGATCTAATTAACAATTAAATTAACACGAGTACGCAGCGGAATAAATGGTCACGTGTAGAACACAATCAGCATCGCATGATACCAATTTTGGGTCACGAAAAGCAATTGGATAGGACCTTAGGGAATCAGGTAATATGGTGGAAACATGTAAGTTTAAAAACGTTTGAGTGGTTCTGGATTAGTACCGACACGAAAGCGGAGTGACCATGGGGTGAGTCGCGGTGGATATTGTAGTTGTGTGTGGGATAGTTGTTTTAGTGGAAGCGTTTAATGTGGGACTGGATGTTTGGGTGAGTAGGGGAATTTGGCTAGACTCATGTGTTTGGAGAGCCGGTTGGAGTGGGCTCGTGGTGGACTGGGTAGAGCCGCAGTAGATGTTATAGTGGTGGAGGGAGTTGGACTGTCAGCGTGAGTTTTGATATGATGTGTGATGTATGTGTTGGGCAGAAGTGTCCAAAAATGTGTCACGAGTGTGAGTTTGAGGATCATAGATCCATAAGAAACCTGTCCTCATCAAATAGATACATGACGGGATACGATGATTTTGTTCATGTTTATGTCTAGGCATCGATATCCGCGGTGATTTGTCAGATATCCTAGAAAAATTGCAGGTGTAGCCCGTGGTTCAAGTTTGTGATTTGCGTGAAAATGAGGATAGCAAAGGCAACCAAAAACACGAAGATCCACATAGTTCGGTCGTTGTTTTAAAAAGGCGAGTAGTGAGGTATTTCCTTGTTGATGGCGGTGGAGGCGTAAGATGTTCAAGAGGTAGGCGGCTTAGTGAAGTGCTACAACCCAAAATGTGGTGGCAGGTGAGCTTGGAAAGTCAAGTACGAAATCATTATGTTGATGAGTGTGTATCATTCGTTCAGATTTCCATTTTTGTGTGAAGTCTTGGGACTGAGAAAAGAATGGAAATACATTGGTCACCAAAATAGTTGGTGAAGGGCAGTATTGTCAAATCACCTCCATGATCAATTGCCAAGATTTAAATGTCAAATTTAAAGGTCTTAAACATAAGCACGAACGTGAATAAATTTGCGACAACACATCGATTATGTCGTAAAAGGGTACACCCATAATTATGTGAGGAAATGATCAAGAACCAAGCCATAATAAATTAATACCCGAAACACTAGTACATAGGGAAGTCCATAAATCGAATGGCTAATATCAAAGGAGCCCTTAACAATAGTTTCTGAAAGTGATGAAAGGAAGCACACGAGATTGCCCAAGTGACAAGATGGCAAAGCACAGAGACTGTTGTCTTTTACATGAAATTAAATTATTAGAAGACCTACGAACGTATCACTACACTTCCGGATGACAAGTCGTTTTGTGCACGTTTGCCTGTCCAACCAGACAAAGCTTGAGGGTAGAGGGGAGAAGTGAGACCTGGAATAAAGTCAGCCGTGTTTCACATCTGAGGAGAACTGACGAGTCCAGTAATCCTTCACAGGAAAACAAACTCGTCAAATTCAATTGCACATATCTTTTCACTGCACGAATTGACGTACAGAAATTAAAGTTTTTGACACTATTGGGTGTAATGAGAACAATATTTCAGTGGACGTGTTCGGTAGGGAGTTGGTAGGTGTATGGGCCGTGTTGGATGAAGGAATAGATTTCCGTCACAACAAAATTGATGGATATCTGCGAGAATTAAAAACGTACTAAGATTATTAAAGAAAGAGTTAATGTGAGAAGAGCACCAGTATCATGTTCTAAATGGAGATCGCCGGAAAGAAAGGTCCACGAATTAAAAGCAGTGTCAGTTGGTCTCATGGACAAGACGACCCCGAGGCTGCAGATAGGATTATGTACCCTCTTTAGATCTCTTTCCACATTATTCCTATCCCCTAACTTTGCAGTATAGTGTAATATAAATATCCACCATTCTTTTCCATGTTTCCAAACTCATTTAATAAAATAATCCATTAATACCCATTCCCATTCACCTCCCACATTTCCCACTTAAAATAATTGTCATCCTATATTTCACTACTTATAATAATTCATTATCCAACCTCACAAATAACTTAATAATCCACTCTCTCAAAAAACATAATCTCATATAAATTTCATTTTATAACTATCAAATTTATTAATAAATCCTCCAATAACTCTTCCAACAATTCCTAATCTTTCACATTAAATAAAACCAACTTTATCTCACTCATTAATCTTAATACAATCCCACATTAATTCATATCCTCCTCCAATATTATATAATCATATATTCTACTCCTTACCCCCAACACCAAAACCCCCCCCTCAATTACCCCCCCCCATTTCCCCCCCCCCCCCTCACCACCCCCCCCCCCCCCCCCCACTTCCCCCCCCCCCTCCCCCACCCCCCCCCCCCCCCCCCCCCCCCACATTTAACACTAACCTCAGCAACCCTCCCCCCCCCCCCCACCCCCCCACCACCCCCCCTGTAAGAGAGGTATCGGTTGCTTAGTCCGGAGCGTGTCCTCCTCAGTCGTGACCATGGTGCGAACAGTTGCTAGGTCAGGAAAGGGATCTTTGTGAGCAATTATTTTGAGCCAAGGCTTCCGTATTTTTCACTTAGGCGTTGATGGCATAGTGAACAATGATCGTCATCATCCATGGTCGAGCCAAGGTCGGTAAGAAGAGTGATAATGGAATCAATCTTGGTCGAATGTAGGCGTCTGGGTGTTGTCACCCTTTGTCGACCATGTAGTTCACCTTTTAAAGCAACGGTACGTGTCCTTTTGTTTTCTTGGAAGATGGTTTTGATGGTGTCCCAGGCGGCTTTAGCCGAAGCAGGGTTGGTGCTGATCATCCTTTTCCAAAGCGTTGGAGAAAGGGTAAGAAAGATCCATGATTTTACGATGGAGTCAGCCGTGATCCATTCATCGATTGGTGGATTAGATGTGGACGTCGATCCATCGATGTGATTTAGTACGTTAAAGTTGCTGCAGTACCCTTTGAAAAAGTAACTCCATGTGGAGTAGTTCGATTCCTGAAGATCGAGTTTTTCGGGTACGAGACTATTGATGTTATGTACCGCGTAGAGTTTTTCAACCAAGGTAAGGGCAGGAGGAGGTGGTGGTGTATTCGAGTTTGTCATGGCAGAGTGATGAGTTCGACTGTTAAATCGAGGTGAGGTTTGATGATTTACGTAAGAGATGGCATATCTATTTATTATAAATAGATAGCTTTGTAAATAAGCAACATCAAACCTAACCCTAATGGACCATAAGCCCACAATCGGGCTTGGGACACTTATTCGTCTAACACAATGGTGCTCAGTGTGAATGAAGGCCAAGGGACCGAACCCCATGATTTAGTTTCCATCTCTTCTCGTTGACCTAGTGTAAAAACTTGAAGATTTCCAAGAAAGGATAAAGAATCAGGGAGTTATTCAATTCGAGTCCCGTCAGCATGAAGCTCCATTAGAGCTTTCATGTTTCCAAGATCTTCAGGAAATTTATTCAAATTCTTGCAACCAGAAAGATTAAGAATTTGAACATATTTCAATCCGGTGCAGTTAGGAGGACTCACAAGACTGGTGCAATTTCTCAAATTTAAGACAATGAGACTCTTGAGAGTTCCAACCGATGGGTGAACTTCAGTCAAACTTTCACAACCGTCTAGTATTAGTTCTTCAAGGTTTGGCGTATCAGTGAAATCTGGTGTCTTTGTTAAGTTACGACAGTGACTAAGATTCATTGACATCAACTTTTTGAAACCCTGCGTACAAAATGAAATAAAATGTAACATACGGTGGTAACATCCATGGGTTTCAGAGTAGTTTCTGGTTAGATTTACTCGCAAACACATTTGTGTCCCTTTAAAATAAAATATAATTACAAAAACTATTTACATTAAATTAATAATCTAAATTTTTATTATAAGTTTTGTTTTAGTTTTTAATGCACCTTAAAGATTCAATTTTGGCACACCTTGGAGCCTTATATATATGGGTTCAAATTGCCACTACCAGCAGAATAATGCCAAAACACATTAAAAGTCATATATACAACAGAATTTTACGGGTAGACCTTTGTTCCGCTCTAAATTTCTTTGATATAACTATACGACAAATCAAGGATTACAAGGTTCTCGAGGTAGAATGTCAATGGTAATTCTGGGAAAGGGAACCCATGCCAACAAAACAACCTTAGTTTAGAAGACAAGTATTCAAGCCTTCCAGAAACTGCATTCACTGTGGTTTCTAGCCCCAATTTGTTTTCACGTAATTTTCCATTGACATCTCTAAGGTTATCCCAGGATCCAATATAAAGGTTTAATAGTCGAAGACTATTCAACTTTCCGAAGGTTTTACCATAAATATTTATTTGGGAGCTTGAAACATCCATAGCTAGGCCTTTAATTAGTATAAAACCTTACGAGTAGACAGATCTCACTGGGTAAATACGAGCAATGATCGACTTATCAATAGATGTGTACGATTCTCACTACATTGGGAGGTAATGGATAAGGGGAATTGTATAAAGCAGCGAAGATGATCAGTGAGGGAGATCGGGATCATAACTTACGTAACTGTCATATCCTTAGTCTGTTGGTGGCCTTGGGATCAGACGCACGTAAACGTTGCAGCCCGTATTTAGAGTGTGGGTTCATGGGCCTGCAACGAGATAATGAATATAACTACATTGTTAGCTCCGTCTTTAACTCGTGCGTATTTAAGAGAGGACTATAGTGACTTGCCAACATTCTCCCCTCTAAGTTCAAAGCTTTATAAAGGATAATCTTCCGTCCTTGTTCATTTACACTGCTTCGAATCCTTTGGTGTTTGCTGTGACTTTATCGGCTCAGTAATTCGAGTACTCGGAGATGCTCTGTTCAGGGGGTTAGATTGTGTCGATAGCCAAGTCGCCACATGAATGCTTCTTGGCTTTTGTTGTTTGTTGCAAAAGTTTTATTATCTCCTGATCATCATAGTACTATCATCACGACAGCCTGGTTCCCATTATACTCATACATCTTCATCTTTGGCATCATTGCCTTTGTCAACCATCATGGTTGTAGGGTTCACCATGAACCGGGGTTTCAAGGTTGATTTTCTTCTCTTTTCTTCTCGATTTCTTATGAACACAAACTGTGTTCTTCTCTCTTTTGTAACAAAAACGCAGCCTATGTTTTCTTCTTCTTGTTTCTTTCTGTTCGTCTCTCTTGAATGATAATTGGACATGAATTGTTGTGTTGTTTGATCCCTTGTGGCTCTGATACCACTGTTGCACTGGTTTGATGGGTTTCCAGGATCGAATAAAGATCAAACAAGCATCATAACAATCATCAATCAAGAATAAAAGGAAAAGAAACAAGGAAGATTTGGGTTGAACCCTTTAATGTATCTGATGTTATAAATCTGAAAGGGATGATTGTGATTTACAGAATCCTTCTTATTTAAACTACATGAACAGGTTATGATGAAAAGTGTGTCGTTACAAAAGAATCAACAGTCAAGACCCTTCACCATAACTGTAGGAATAACCGTTTTCCCTACACTAACGTTAAACTGTCAAATCCTAATTGAATGGTGCCTTGGCCAGACTCTAAAACGTGCAACCTTTTTATGTTCATTGGGCTGCAACATTTACCATAATAACTAGGATTACAAATTACGTAAATGTTCTGTGTAAAGTTTATGAACTTATACTTCCAACAAAAACACATTAAAAGTCACATATACAACAGAATTTTTACGGGTATACCTTTTGTTCCGCTCCAAATTTCTTTGATATAACTATACGACAAATCAAGGATTACGAGGTTCTCGGGGTAGAATGTCAAAGGTAATTCTGGGAAAGGGAACCCATGCCAACAAAACAACCTTAGTTCAGAAGTAACATTATGTCCAAGCTTCCAGAAAATTGCATTCACTTTGTTTACTAGCCCCGAATCTGTTTTCACGTATTTTTCATGACATCTCAAAGGTTATCCCAGGATCCAATCATAAAGGTTAATAGTCGAAGACTATCAACTTTCAGGAAGGTTTCACATAAATATTTATTTGAGCTTGAAACACCATAGCTAGGCCTTTAACAGATTCAGGTTCCTGGACTAGTTAATATGAAAAGTTAGTTTATGTATCTAAAGCCAGACAGAGAATTTTTGAAAGCTGAAAAAAAAACAAGATAAAAAAATCATAGCCCACACACGTATAACAACACAGTGGGCGATTCTTATAAGTGGGAACATGGAAAGTGAATGGGAAAACACGCAAAGTTTTTAGAACAACGATGTTTTCTATTCGCAGATCTGAGACCAGACAACGTCTCATTGGGCTGGAGACCAGCTACAGCTGTTTATCTGAACATTAGTCCCAAATCCGATCATGTGAAGATGAAGTTATCTTTTTTCCTCAAATGTCATCCCTTTCCTGATTTATTAATATTTTTTAGATGCAAATTGGATTATTATTGGCAATTTATGTTCCATCATAACTTGTTATATTTATATGGAGCAGACATAATTTTGAAATTTTGGCTGAACACGCACCAAAGAAGCGGCATCATATGCAAGGACCATCAATGTTCTAAAAGATGATGGAAGATTGGATAAAAAGGAAAAAAGCAATGTCAGGAAGTCACCTATCCTTGTTTAATACATGAAGCACATCTATCGAAAACCACAATCTGCTCCGCTTATTCCAGTTCTTCAGATATCCTTAGTGTACAGATATGCACCCTTCTCTTGTACCAAATCATGCATTTGCATCCTATCAGAATGAATTGATATTAGGGACATATCCATAAGAACTCTGATATTCGTTGCAGCATCCAAATCACAACCATTAAGCACTTTCATTACATAATCTCTCTTCTCCCCTTTGAAGAAACAAGAAATATCAAGAAAGATGTTTTGTTGATCGAAATCTAGCACATCATAACTTATCCGAAGCACTTCAGTTGACTTTCCCCATTCCTCTACAGTCTTGCGAATAGAAGAACTGCCCAAAAATCTTAAGAGCAAGTAGGAGTCCATTACATAGTCAAACTACTTGGCGAGCAAGATCTTCAAATCTTCTTTTGGATGTTTGTTTTCTAAAAGCGTAAAGACTGAAAAAAGCTCAAGAGCTTCATCATCATATAAAAATTCAACTTCATATATTTCCTCTACTCCGTAAGCATTAAACAATTGTTTATCTCTACCAGTAACAATGATAACACTTCCCGGCCCAAACCAATCACGTGAACCAACTAAAGCTTCAAAATGGGTTGTAATTAGACAGTCATCAAGTACAACAAGTACCGTGGTATATACAGTGTTTGAATTTAACGATAATTAGTAGAGTACAGATCTTTTCCATATAAAATCAAGGAATGACAATATATATGTTTCATGCTAAAAATAAATACCGATTTCATAAGTCCATGAATTTTATATGAGAGACGATATGGTATGCTTGATAACTTGTTCAATAAGCTAGAGTTAAGTAAGGTCCTTTGAGTACCTTTTTTCTTGACAATCTGCTCTTCAGTATGCTGATCCCTTTACTTATGCTACGTATTTTAGGAACTTGTATACTTAGCAGATCTTCAAGAAGCTTCTCCTGGAGATGGACTAATCCATATCGTTTTTCAACACCTTTAACGTCGTCACAAAAACTGTATGCTTCGAAATGTATATGAAGCAAGTTATAAATAGCTTTGGCAATGGTCGTCTTTCCTATACCACCAATACCACATATTCCTATCATATTAACCTTTCCTGACTCCACATATTGTAAAAGGCCCATTTGGTTTGCTCGGGTGTATAATCCCACCAGATTTTCACCAGCCTCTAACGGCCCTCCACTAGTTAATTTATAAAAAACTTCATTTGAGATCCTTTCTATAAACTTTGGCTCCTGCCTGCAAAATTATAAAGAAACATGTTCCACTTATGTAAGTACAAAAACCATCAACAAAACAATATCAAGTTTGTAGTAGAAATAAGGAAATGGAGAACTTTGACATCGTTCATTGCACATTTTAAACTATGAAACTAAAATTCAAAAACTAGCTTTATCCAACTATAAATACACCAATAGAGGGAACCCAAGTTTGCAACCCGTATCATATATCAAGTCTTTATTCATTTTACCAAAATTTAGTCCAAAATTGAAAATTATTTAAGGCTGAATGTCGGGGGGAAAACACCCTGGAATTGAAAATTATAGTGAAATTAATCTGGAAATTAAATGCGCCAAATTGAAGAAATACCCATTGCTTGCTTGGAGTTCCCAACCAGAATAAAGTTGCACCAATTTATAAAAGAGTGCCCGGACTTCATACATATCATTTCTTTTCTTGCACTCGAGGATCTTCACAAGCTCCCTCAGACACCATGTTGATGAAGCGTAGTCATTTGAGAATATAACTATCAAAAACCGTGATTGTTCAATGGCTTCATAGAGTCCGGATGATATCTCTTCTCCTCTCTTTAACTTTTTATCATCCTTAAAAGCATAAATACCTTTTCTTTCGAAATCACTGAAAAGATGATTAACAAATGTTTTACGTATATCTTCGCCTCTAAAACTAACAAAAACATCGTAATTCCAACTTGGAGCAATATGTGAAGACGATGGCGCCATCAAATGGATATTAATTTTAAGTCTAAAGTATATTCAAAACTAATATAGCCTTCCAACCAATCAAGGAAAAGAAAGATACCGGCCTGAAAATAGTAAGACCGCAAACAAGTAAGCATACAAGCGATGGTATCTGTCTATTTATGTCTAGATTATTCTTCAAAGAAAACTGTTGGTAATCAAAGGACGAAACAAATAAACAAAACGGTAAACGAAGCGGAAGCTGCCTTGAGCATCAAAATTCAAAAGCATCAAATTCTAACTCGAAAGATACAAAGTTTTCTAATGATCCCTATCTATAACAAATTAATGACTTAATTGTAAAATCTCAACCGACTCAAAATTAGAAAGATACAAGAAACTACGATCAAATAAGAAAACAAATCTTAAAAATGAGAACCACAACATTAAGATACAACAACTTAAATGTTAAGATGCATCCCTAATCGTTCAATGCATCATAATATTTTTTATAGCTAAAAATTAGATAATATACATATATTAGATGTATTTCATTAAGTTAGACGAATCATATGTATTTTTCGTCCCATGCGGGTTCAATTTTTTTGATATTGCTAGTGTTTTGCATCGTTTTCACTTTAAAATCACTTTTGAAACTAATTGGGATGCATTGAAATATAAACATGCATCCAATTCAAGACGATCAATTTTACGTTTTCTTCTCGCTAAATCGTTACCCAATATACTAAAACTAAATAATCAAGATGCCTTGAGCCATTGAAATTTAAATACTATGAAAGTCACTATGTAATGGGTGGACACTGGTTTGGATGTATTTACAGACTAAAAAATGCAACTTGAAATCACAATAGTCATTTTTTTTGTTTTACACTTTTACTAGAACAAAATAAATACTTAGTGACAGAGGTTTTACTGACAACTAAAAGTGTCATTATATCTAACCTTTTAGTGGCACCTTCTAAAAAGTGTGGGCCAAAGGCTAAAGGCTAAAATTTTGAGATTTAATGACACTTTATAAACAAAATGTGTCACAAAGGGAAAAAAAATATTTACTCACATTTTTTTGTGTCACTATATATAAAGTTTACCTACCGCACTTGTATCTATATGTTTTATGTGTGAGAGAAGCAAATAAAATTTCTAATGACATTTATATATTTTTAGGTTACTCTTTTACGCTTTGGCCATTCTGATTATACTCACATATCAAATAAACAATAAGAAGTTGCAAACACAAGTGTATTTTGTCAAACTTATTAACGAGTAAGGCTAAGTAATGTAGAATCGAATAACTTACTTAGTATTGTACTAACTTTTCGTTCTATAAAAGAAAAAAAAGAAGGAAAAAAGATGCACATACAAACACGAAACACCCCATTATCAATGAAATCTAAAACTCAAACCAACAAGAATTATTGCACTTATGTTTTAATTAGCTAGGATGCTTAAAGCATGATCAAGTATCTTAAAAGCTTGACTGGTGTATGAAATCAGATTTAATTTATCAAATTACTCGTATAAGATAAGAACGAAACAAAAAATAAAAAATCTACTAACTTTTCTTACCTTTCTGTATGCAGCGGCTTCCTATATCAAATATTTCCCTTATTTCGAGACTCAAATCAGATGGCTGTATATATCTATATGCAACCGGAAGCAATTCATGTCATTATAAATGATATTGTGCTGCAATATATTAATCTATGGACGATAAAGTCAATGCTTAAGGGTTGACATTGTTATAGTTGACTTTGAACTAGTCTTTAATCATTTGATTAAACTAATTATGACATCAAACAACTATGGAATCTAAAGATTAAACACTATTAATATGAAGCAACTTGAACATGTGGGTGATAGAATCTGAAGAGGAAAAGTCATACAAAGGTAAAGTCAATGGTTAGAATGAATATATTCAGATACGAAAACGAAACAAATAAGTTACAAATTCTAGCTTTGAGTGGTATACATTACTACATTACAGACAATGGTTGGAGGAGCTCAACATTGAGTTTCTAAGACGGTAACATGTGTCATTCCTTGCCTTACGGCGGATATAAAATGACAACATCTCATCAAATATAAAGAGAATTGATCTAAGGTGCTTATTGTGCACACCGATTTGCACGATGATTCCTACGGAAAAAACATGCAAGTCATGTTTCATTTGAGAATTCAGGAATAAAGAATTGAGAATATAAGTTGTCTCTTTATCTGTTCTTTCACCTTTCTTCAAAGGGAAAATACCACTACAAACATCGACTTTTAGCCACGACCTAAACTCGTAGCTAAAACCCAAAGAGTGGTGGCTAAAGCCTCATAGCTAAAGACCTTTAGCCATGACTCACAGTCTGTTGGAATTTAACAATCAAGTTAACCATTAACTCATACGAGTGCGCAGCGGATAGATCTAGTCTAGTACAATAATTAACATACATAAAACACATTTAAGGAACATGTAAATTAAATAGGAACATACCCTCGTCGTCACCAGCAAATCAAAGAAACCAAGAATGAGAAACGAGTGACTAAGTTGTCACCTCTACCAGTGCTCACACAAACACGTAAACAAGCACACCCGGATGCTAGTCCAAACCTCACGTATGACACAATACAACTAGTGTATACCAATCACCCCTGAATAAAAGCCCTAATACCTCTCTTGTATCTAGCACCGAAAATCAGAAGATGAAAACAAGGGTTACACCTAATTCGGTACGAACCGAATTAGATCAGTATCAACCAAAACTAAATAATGCAACACCCTAATTACTTCCAACTGTTGTCACTCTAGGAGAACATGTAAACCAATCTATAAAACCTTCCTGGATCAGATGTGGGATCGAATCACACAAGGAGAAAACCCTTTAAGGGTTTACCGAAATAGGCAGTGAAGTTATAAATTCAACCGAAAATCCAAACCCTTGAATTCGGCTGTTAAATGATTTGAGGGAAAATGGCAGAATGTATGTATTGTTGTGATGTATTTGTTCGGCAGAAAAAAGGCTAGTATAGAAGTCTTTATATAGCCTTCACAACCCCTAACATGATAAGAATTAAACTCTTGATTTATATCCTTATCACACCACATACAAGCCTTATCAAGTCCATCCCCTCTTTATCACCAATATTCATTGAACCAAGACATCTCCAAGAAACTTCTACTCCCTTCTAGCCGGCTAGCCAAAAAGGATATATATAAAGTTCATGTCTTGATCATTTTCTGTCCGAATGGTTTACAATAGAAGCATTTCGTGAAGTATCAAATGCACTCTAAATGTTTTTCGTGTGTGCCCCCAATAGGCTCACACACCTCTAGTTGTGATCGAGCTAGTCCAACTACCATATAATCCAACAGCTCCCACTTGGGAGTTGGAGTAGCAGACAGCCCATACACTAACGACGGAAACGTCTAGCAACACTCACATTCGTTTTTAAAACTAGAAGTGTCTGAGATCAAGTTTCATAAACATTCTCAGTAGCATGGTTATTTTATCTCTTGCTATAATCATCCCTTTGTTCAAATACCACATGACATGTTAATGACCAGAGGTAAATTGTTAAGACCTGATGATCAGGATACAAATAATATCTTAGTACAGTCATGCAAATATTGTTGTGAATTCCGAAACAAAATTTGATAATGATAAGTTGTAGGAAGGGTTAGTTATGCTAGAATATTGGTGGAAGTTATAGCTGGTAAAGGTTTCCTAGATATGATTGAAGTGGTGTATGCAAACAAGCATGTATTGGGCTACTTTTATAGCAAGTTTAACGACTGGCCTTGTATATGTCAGGAGAACAAGTTGGAAACTGAGTAAAGAAAATAATACCCTTTTCCGAGTTTAAAAGGCATAATACTTTTGTTTTTATTTGGTAATTATAGTTTTATATAGTTTGAACGACTTTGCTAAAAAAAAAAGATAGTTTTGATCGACTAATCGCACCTTCAGCAAGACTCAAACCAAGTTGAAGCCAATAACTCGCCCCACTTTGACATTTGAAACAAGCAAAACTAAATGGGTCGAATAGCGGCTATAAAAAGTGAGTTGTTCCAAGCGTTGACAGTGCCAACCCACAATGATATCCACAACAATAGACCTAGAACTTTTCACCAACTTTAAGAATGCCTAATAAATCAGGTGGCCATTTAGTATATTGTCTCATGTTATTAAAGCTACGTTAGGATTCCATAATACTGAAGGGAATTGACTTGTAATACAGGGTTTTTTTAGTTCAACGTAAATTAACACAACACAAGTCAAATGAATCTGCTGCAGCAAATTGTTACGTATATGAATGTGCTCACAACACTAGTCGTAGCGAAATCAATAAATATCAAGTCTGGCAGATGGTTTCAAGACACGATAAGATACACTATTACTTTACAAATTTTATTGTTGTCTTACACAACCACACACCCAGGATAAGGACTGCAGAGATGGCGCAAAAATGCAGCAAAAATGTATACTTACTCTATACTTATCACCTATAATAAGTAAGAAACCATGACAAAGAGAACAATGGCTACAAGCTCTACAAGAATGGACTTACAAAATCGCCCATAGATTTTAACTTGAGAAAAATACTTCCCTTTGGCCAACCATAGACTCATAAAGCATATACCACAACTCAAACTAAAGAATACGATAATATTAAAAGTTCTATACAGCAGTGTGAATCATTTCAACATTTTATCGCTAATAAATTTCTCTAAACAATTGGTTTGCCTCATTTTCCAGAAGAAATCAGAAATTTACACGAACCCCCTTATGAGA
>BQNB010065058.1:4318-35079 GCA_026074375.1 Tanacetum coccineum
GTGTATTTTCTCGGTGTTCCAGCAGCATAAGTAGTTTGTCTCCCCTAAACAGGTTTCACAGTTACTTTTTCATCATAGATGGTAGCTTGTTGACGAGGGTTTGATGAAGTCCTTAGCTGATTGTTAGTAGTAGGATACCGGGATGTGTGTCTTAAATGGAATTGACTAGTTCGGTTGACAAAGGGACAGACTAGTTTGGTCCTTCTAGTTCGGTTCTAACTAGTTCGGTTCCAGCTGAGTTAAATCTCGTTCGGTTCTAACTAGTGAGCACTAGTTCGATTCCAACTGACAGGAGTCTAGTTCGGTTCTCTTGATCGGATTACTCGTTCGGTGACCTTGTTCGGTTGTACTCGTTCGGTTCCAACAACTACGAAACTCAAATTTTCAAAACTCAAAAAAAAACATTTTTAATGGTTTTTAGTAAAAATTCTTGTACAACTAGTGTTACTAACCCTATAGGAACAATAAAAATGAAAACTTTAAGGTTTTTAAGCCAAAAAATTTTGAATCACTATTTTGCTCTTTGTAAAGGTTTTTGAACACAAATCAAGCACAAAAACTAAACACACCACTCCATGGCTCTTGATACCAATTGTAGGATACAAGTAATCTTATGATATTAAGACAAGAACTAGAGAGAGAGAGTGGGTTGGATGGAAAATGGATGAATTGTATTACTAAGTGGAATATGGAAAATGAAGAAACAACCAACCCCTCTCCAAGGCTAGGAGAGGGCTTATATACTTACATGATGGCCGGCCCATGGGCTATGATGGGCTTCCCATGGGCCTTGGGCCGGACTAGATTACTAATCTAATCATTACACTAACTACGAGCTAAGACTATTACAACTTGGAAGTGACCGACACTTTTTGTGTTTCCAACAATCTCCCCCTAAGGGAGGTCACTCCATTTTACAAAACTTTAAGCCTAGCATACAATGCTTTGTCTTTAGTCTTTAGCTCATCCTTTTGACATTCTCTTGTGAATATGTTGTAGTGATCATTGATTTCTGGATTGAGCTTGTTCCTTGAACTTGTATTTGACATTGTGATCTTGAGCATCTTGAGATCATCAACCAAGCACAATCTCTTCGCCATCTTGAAACTTTGCCATCTTGTGAACTTGCGACTTCTGGACCGACATGCTCATACCTTTCTTGATTTGTTGATTTGGAAAGCTTTAATGTTGCATCTTTCTTGAAATTCTTTAACTTTAACACTTCGTCACTTCGAGAAAGACGTTCGGTATCAGAGTGACGGAAACTTCTTTGAAATTCTTTAACTTTAATACTTCGTCACTTCAAGAAAGACGTTCGGTATCAGAGTAGCAAAAGTCTTGAAACATGTACTTAAGCTTTCATGATGTCTTTATGTTTTGTCGGTCGGGTATGAGCATGTGGTTATGAATCTTGTGAGCCAGCTGGAATCAGGTACCTTCACTACCATCTTTAAGTATCTTGCATTAAAACAGTTAGCAATAAAGAGGGGGGACAAATATGGCTTTGTCATTCGCCTATGTTTGGTTGGAGTAACCTTTGAATCCGTGAGGATCGACCTGTGATCAGGTAGATTCAATTTAAGAAGAATCTCCTTGACAGGATTTCCAGCTGAAGTATAGAATCTTTCTAACACATTTGTAAGATTCATCAAACTCAGCATGTTCTCATTATCGGCACTTCTCAAACAGACAGCCCGATAAGAGTGAACCAGTGAGTTACTGTCTCACCGATTGAAATAGAAAAATCGATTTGAAAATCAATCGACGTGTCACTTGCTAAAGTGATTTTGTGACATATCGAGAGTGTTAATCATTTCAAAAATTCATCATCAATCGTCAGTTCATAACCTGGAACAAGTTTGATTCTTATAGAATCGCACTATAGAATCGCATAAGTTACCTACCATGAGCTTGTTTGATGTTGGCTCAACCAGGATTTCCATCTTCATTGTGAATGATATCACTTGGATGTTCTGGCAAAATCACAAGGATAATGCGTAGGACTCTTAATATACATCTTGTTATTCACATTGTGTGATTTAGCAAGCTTAATTTGACAAGTGTCCTAATGAGATTTATGGATGATCTCTTTTGGCTCTAGACTTAATAGTGCACTTTGGTTTTAGTGATCAGAGGCGGGAGCTGACTGCCACCTATTCAATATCAACTAACTCGGAGTGAGAAAGTCGATAGAAATGCGTGTAATCTCTGTGAGAAATGAAACAAGAGTCTGTTGAGAGACCTTGAGTAGCTAGGGAGGGTTGTGCATAGCGTCACTGGGTCCATGACTGTCTTCAATGTCAGACAACAACTTAGTGTTTTTGATAGTTTATGTATTAACCCGGTTTCTGCCTAAGTGTATGAAGGGCTTCTTTCTTTTCACCCTTTATCCTTACATTTCTTTTTCATTCTTCAACCCTTTCAATGCTTACCGAGACTTCATAACTAACACCTTGTTGGGGCCCACGTTTATTCCAGTGTTCGTCCAGCTCCGTTGGCATTATTCCCCGAACTTTATTCCTTTTATTTCTATTTATCTAATTCTTTTTTTCTTTCTGATATTTCTCACTTTTTTTCTCCTTTTGTTTCATACCTCAAGAAACTTCTACACTATCTAGTGGATATCCCTGGGTAGATCCCTCCGGTTCTGGCTGGATCATGGGATTTGAATACCTATGCCTAACCACCTTATAACTCCAAAAATTTAGATACATGGTCGGTCTTTTGGTATTTCATCACATTCTTTCCAAAATCAATGAAAAGTTCAATCAAAGTTTTTTATTTAAATATCAAAAAATTTACACTTTGAAAGTTTTTCATCATCACTAAAAGCTCCCCCTTAACATGTGCACCAATATCATAGTACATGTTAAGTGTAGTTAATCACATTTTCTCCCCTTATCCAAAATGTTAATCCCTTGATATTTTGGATATCAATTGATTAAACGTTCAGGGACAAAATGTTACAGAATAACTTATAGGAACAATTTAATGCTCCCCCTCAAACTATGAGGGTATTTAAGACAGTGCTGAGTACAATAATTTGAAAAAAATTTGAATTTACTAAGAAATTCTTGAAAATTTTGTACTCGAGCACTCCTTAATATCACCATAAAGTCTACACTACATACAATCATAAGATTATTATGTACGAGGTTTGACCTGATTGATGAGAACATCATATGATAGAATCATATGGTTCTTTTGTCGCAGCCGTAGGTCTCCTTCGTACAATTTCTCACCAACAAACTTTTCCAAGCTCCCCATTAACCTTCTTTCTTTCAAGAGGTTGTCAATCTAATCTTTCTCTGTCCAAGCGCTCTTCAGCGTTGCTTTAAATTTCTTTCCAAGTTATGAAAGTCTTTGCATCAAACTTCGAGGATAGAACAGATTCAGATACATATGTAACTTGAGCTTGTGAGGTTGGCGATGTCATTGTTGATGTTGTCTTAGCTTCCCCCTAAACCAGCAATCCTTTCTTGAGTAGATTCAGAACTTTCTTGCAAGCCACATCAAGCAGTCTTAATGTATAAAGCCCAGATATCCGAAGTACACAATAAACCCTTTCAAGAATTTGATACCGCAACAACCAAAGACAATTAAGTCTCGGATGAGCGCATTTCTCTCTTCAGGATAGCGATGATATAAATTGTAACACCAAAGTCAACTAAGTCCCAGATATCACAATTATTCCCTCTAAGTAGTCGAAATGGAAACACCTAAGTCAATTAAGTCCTAAATTTACTTGGTATGTGCTTAATTACACATACCTTTTACCTTTAAAAACGAGCTAAAATAACCAAAAACGACTCAAAATGCCCAAATATATGCTTGTTTTGCTAATTGTGTTGTGCATAACGATATCTCACAAAAAATACGAAAAACCAAGCAAAAACGACAAAACCCGGACAACGGGATGGAAAAGTGGTATGAAGACGAAGCCCAAATACAAAGTCAAGTCAACTCCGAGATGAAAAAAGCAAAGAAAAATATAACTGAGGGGTCAAAAAAATGCCAAACCCCTAAGTTATATTATTAAGGAAACAAAGACAAGGGCTGATTATGCCAATTTGGGAAACTTCATTTATAAGAAAAGAAAGGGAAAAAGAGAATGAAAAGAAGAAAGATGTGGAGGGGCTTTTCTTGTACACAAACCAAACATACCCTTAATCATCTTCAACCTCTCTCTGTCACAACCCAACTTGTATAATTTTTCCCAACCTTCCCGCCAATACCAAAACCAGCCAGCACCCAGTTTTGCTCCCATACTTCTACCCTGCAACACTCCATCAACCACTTGACAAAACCTTCCCACTTACCCCACATGGCCACAATGCCAAGTTGGCAATCCAAGGGCATTTTCGATCCAAGGGATGAGAGAGAATACAAGGAAATTAAGGGCCAGGATATATTGTGAGTTTATACTCACAATACTAGCACAAGGAAGCTTTATACTCAGCAAACAAACACAGTCAAGCTCAACAAAGAAAAGTCAATGAAAGTCAAACAGAAGACTTCAGCTTGTTTTACCTTTTTCTTTGTATAAATAGGGCTAGTGAGCCATGTAAAAAGAAGGAGGAGAGGAGAGTAATTTTTAGTTTTTAAGAGTGTAATTTTTAGTTTTTAATTTAAAAAAACTTTTTCCTTTCTGCAATTTGTAAAAGTTCCAAGTTTAATGAAATTTCAGTTTGTTTTGCAATTCGTGTTCTAAGTTTACATTACCTTAAGTTTGTTTTAAAGCTACTCTTAAGCTCTTTATTGAGCTAAATAAGTGTTTAAACTAAGTTTAAATTCTGCAAACCAGTTTAATAACCTGAATTACCTTTGCATTTGAATTGTGGAAAGCATTTTGGAAGTTGGTTGTAATGGAAAACCAAATGGACTCACACCCTAGCTTATTAATAAGCTAGGGAGCTTATAGCTACCCTTTTGGGTTCCCTTTGTTTATGCTAGAGGTTCATTGTAAGTCTCTTATTTAATTCTTGCACTTTTCTTTAAGGTTACTGTAGCATTGCTTATTATTGTTTATTTCTGTCTTATTTTGCTTAAGTAGAATTGCTTATTTTTGAGTTTTAGCGAAAAAATAGCTTAAAGTAGATATTAAGCTTTGTTTGCATATTAATTTTAAGTGTTTATATGCATTGGGTAAGTGTTGTTGTAATGTGCAAATGTGTTTTAAAGTTTAAGTTAGAATCTGCATGAGAGTTAAAAAATGGATAATTAGCTTTTTCATAAGCTCATTCTGGCTTATTTAGTGTTTCAAAATATCTTTTGAGTCTTAATTATTGTTCATTGAGCTTAAATCTCAATCTGTTTTTAGCTTATATCATCATAAGAAATCCAATTGGCTTTGCTTGCTCATTTTTAATGCTCAAAAGTGCTTATTTTTTTCAGTAAAAATCAAAAAAAATAGTAGTTTAGTCCTTCGTGCTTATTGTGCTTATCCTAATGGCTTACATTATTTTAAAAAAGTGGAATAGGTGGGCTAATATGGACTTCATTAGTGGGAGCTTATTCCCAAAGCACACTTTTCATTTTGTGGCTTATTTAGGATTTTAGCTTATTTTCATTTTGGCTTATTTTAGAAAAAGTTAGAGTTTACTATATTTTGATGCAAATTGAGTTGAGTTAAGTTGTTTTTGGTTGGAAAGGCTTTTTGGAATCAGATTAAGCAACATATAAGCTTTCCAAAACATCTTTCCTTTTTCATTTTGGTTTAATTTTGAGCTTTTTACAGCTTATTTATTAAAAGTAAGTCCAAACCTTAACTTTTCTGCAAATCAGCACTATTTTGGCTTTTCGGGGCATATTAATTGCTTATTTTTTATAAGGTGCTTATTAAAGTTTGCTTTAAAAACATGTCCCGGACAACTTTCGTGTTTTGAGTTTTGGCTAAAAACGATTTTTTAAAATCAGCAGTTTTGGAGCCTCGTTTCTACTACTTTCTGCAATCAGCAGCTCTTTTGGCTTTTTGGGGCTTATTGAGTGCTTATTTTTATAAAGTGCCTTTATTAAAGTTGCTTAAAAACATGTCCCGGGACAACTTTCGTGTTTTGAGTTTTGGCTAAAAACGATTTTTTAAAATCAGCAGTTTTGGAGCCTCGTTCTGCTGTAGTGTTGTACGTTCCGTTTCCTGCTTGGTGTTATCGTTCCTGCTGGTAGTGTACCGTTTCTGCTGGTAGTGCATTTTTCCTGCTGGTAGTGCAATTATTTTTTTTATTTTTATTTTTTTATTTTTTTTTGCATGTCCGTTTTAGGTTTTGTTCCATTAGATTGTAATTTAGGGATTCCTTATACCTAATTTTGCTTCCCGTAGTTGTTAGGGGACCTAATATAATCAAATCAAAATCATTCTCACTCAATCTAAATCAAACCAAGATCAACTTTCAATTGCAGCCTCGTTGGGACATACGACCCGGGAATCATACTTCCGGAATCTTTTTATCATTGATTCTCTTATACGAGTATATTTTATTTCTAGGTAGGTCTTCTTACTTTTACCTGGTCAAGGGTGAAGAGTTTTGGATTTGCCTAGTAATTTAAAAATACTATATTGTGAGGACCAATTTTTGGCGCCGTTGCCGGGGGGAGCTATGCTAAACGATTGTTATCCTACGTTGATTTAAGTTTGTCTTAATTGTGAATAATATCATCTAAAAACACAAAAATATTTTTCTTTTCTTTTACTAGTACATTATCATATAAATCTCAAAAAAAAATCAAAAATATAAAAAAAATTGTCCATAAAAAAGAAATAAAATAAATAAATTTGGTAAAAATACCAAAATATAATATTCTCAAATTTGAGGTATTATCATAATTTCCGGTGAACTAGTGAGTTCCCACTCGAACAAAAGATTTAAAGACTTACCATTTGTATCACTTACCGAGGTACGGCTCACCTCGATTCGATTAACAAACTAGACGGTGGGTATAAGGATGGTTGTTCCAAGGAACTACGACCCGAAATAGGAGGATATATAAGCTTCGCCTATCACTCTCCTCCGCTCGCTTGTGCGTTTTTCGAATTGGGAGCTACCGTGAAGTAGGATCGATTATTTGGTTTAAGTTGTCTTATCTCATTGTCCGGTAAAATACATTGTGAATAAATCATTGAAAAAGCAAAAAAAAAAAAAAATTAGTGTAATTTTCTTTTTGAATTTCTATTTTGTGCATGCTCACTCGATCTCAGTCTCGTAATCCAAATTTGGCCTCAACAAGAAGCTTCACCAGTATGTTGAACCCTCTTCGTATCGAATACCCAGTTCAAGATCAGCCACAAGAAATTCCAATGGCCATAATCGAACTATGGCTCAATTGCTCGAGGCACCCACCGAGGGTTACGAGGATGCAATCGTTGTTCCGGAAATAACCGCGAATAACTTCGAGATCAAGCATGGCTACTGAATCTTGTTCAAAACAAACCAATTCTTTGACACGATAAGGAAGAACCCCACATCTCATAATCCGTTATTTCAACAAGATCATCTTCTACTATGAAGTTTCCCAACGCCTAGTACGTCGGTTAAACTATTGCTTTTTCACCATTTTTTTCCCTCGAGGGAGCAGCCCGGATTTGGCTCGAAAAAGAACCCCCTCGATCGATTGAAACATGGGATGATCTTGTTACGAAATTTATTAACAAATTCTTCCCTCCTTCTAAAACAACAAATCTCAGAAAGAAATCACAAGATATCAGCAAAAATTTGATGAGTACGTTTTTATGACTTTTGGATCGGTTCAATGATCTTCTTAGGGCATGCCCACATCACGGGTTTTCAGAATTGCATCAACTCGATACATTCTACAATGCCTTAAACACTAATGATCAAGACTCATTGAACTCCGCTGCGGGTGGTAATTTTTTGGATAAGATGCCTAGAGAATGCCTTAAAATTATCGAAAGCAAATCCAAAGTTCGTCAATCACGAAGCAAGGCAGTCATTGCCAAAGTAGGTACGAGCTCTGCACCCCAGCAGTTTCATCCGATGTTGCCGAATTAAAAGATTTGGTTAGGGCATTGCTCCTAGACAAGAAAAATCAAGCTCCCGCTCCTGCTCCCGCTCCCGTTAAAGCAATCGAGCCAAGTTGTGTAACTTGCGGAGGTGCTCATTCTTATCAACAATGTCCCGCCACCGGTGGCAACATGTTCCACGATAATATCCAAGCATATGTGTCACAACCGCCCGGCTAATTTTAATCAAGGGAATACCCAGGCATCCGACCTCCGATGTTGTCTAATCAAATTCGACCTCCCGGTTTTTCTCCCGTGCAAAATCATCAAAACAATCAAAACCGTTTCAATCAAGGAAATAACTTCAATCAAAACCGAGGGGGAAATTACAACCAAAACAGGGGTAATAATTTCAATCAAGGACCAATTTATCAACCCCAAGTTAATCAACCCCCGGTTTATCAAGCACCAACTCATCAAGCTCCGGTTCCACAAGCTCCAGGTGTGTCTAAGCTCGATTTCCGAGTAGCTACTTCAAAGCCAACGAGCAATCAATGAAAATTACACAAAATCAATTAACCAACTTGGCTCAGTCAGGGCAAAACACACAAAATCAAATGATGGGAATGCAAAATCAATTGGACAATATAGCCAATTTGCTTTCCAAGATGGTAGTTTCCAACACCGCTTCCACTTCAGGGTCGGGATCTCTCCCGGGTAACACCGTTACCAACCCTAAAGAAGATTTGAAAGGTATCACCACCCGAAGCGGTGTTACTACTCAAGGACCCACGATTCCTCCTACCACTTCTACTTCAATGAATCGTAAACGAGTCACAAAGGATACGATGCCTCGACTAACAATCGAAAAGACCAAAAGACGTCCAACCTCCGGTTGTGCAAGTCCAATCTCGAAATCAAATCTCCAAGCCCGATGTTGAATCCGTTAGTGCTCCAAAGGTGTCAATCCCATTTCCTTCGAGAAGAAACGATGAAAACCGCCGTGAAAAAGCTAACGAACAAATTGAGAAATTCTATGAAATCTTCAAAGATATGAATTTCGAAATTAGCTTTTTGGATGCTTTGACTCTTATGCCTAAATTCGCCTCAACTTTAAAAACCCTAATCGGAAACAAAGAGAAATTGAGTGAAATGGCAAAATTGAACGAAACTTGCTCGGCGGTCATCCTTAACAAGTTGCCTAGAAAACTAGAGACCCCCGCATATTCCTTATCCTTGTGAATTTTTCTGGCATTAACAATGCAATGCCTTGGCCGATCTCGTGCAAGCATCAATCTTATGCCATATTATTTTGTGGAAGGATCTCTCCTCTTTCTGAGCTACCCCAACATGCATGCACTAGAGCTAGCGGAACTCGTTCAAGGTCACTAGCAACCAATCGGTATCGCCAAAGACGTCCGTGTGTTGGTGGGAAAGTTCCAATTTCCAGCCGATTTTGTGGTTGTTGAATTTGAGCCAGACCCCCGAGTACCTCTAATTCTCGGGAGGTGTTTTCTGAAAACTAGTCGTGCATTAATCGATGTGTACGAGGGTGAAATTACCCTTCGTGTTGGCAAAGAGGCCATAACTTTCAACCTAGATCAAACTTCGAGGTACACGGCAAATTTCAATCATATGACGGCAAACCGATTGACGTCATTGATATGGCTAGTGAAGAATACTCGCAAGAGGTCTTAGGTTTTTCTGATTCGGTAGCATACGGAAATCCTTCTCCGTGCTTTGATCCTATTGTTGCTAATTCATCTCCGACCTTAACTCCATTTGGAGAAAGTGACTTTCTACTGTTCGAGGAAGCAAATGCTTTTTGCTCTAGATGAATGAACAACTTTCACCGGAAGTTGATCCGACTTATTAGATCCGACGGGGACATTTCTCATCCTAGAAAGCATTCTTAACAATGAACCACAACTGCTATTTCAAACAAAGAGATGTTCAACCAGAAACCAAGAAGAAAATTCAAACTTGTGAAGCCAAAAACTGTTAAATCTCGATTGATGAACCACCAGAGGTTGAACTCAAAGACTTACCTCCCCATCTTGAATACGCATTCTTGGAAGATGACAACAAGTTACCAGTCATCATTGCTAAAGAATTAAGTTTGGGGGAGAAAGCCGATCTGATCAAGGTTCTTAAGTCCCACAAGCGAGCCATCGCTTGGAAATTATCCGACATTCAGGGTATTAACCCGGAATTTTGTACCCACAAAATTCTAATGGAAGAGGACTATAAACCTGCAGTTCAGCATCAGAGAAGGGTAAATCCAAAAATCCACGATGTCATCAAGAATGAAGTTGAAAAACTTCTTGACGCAGGATTGATTTACCCAATCTCTGATAGTCCATGGGTCAGCCCGATACATTGTGTGCCCAAAAAGGGTGGATTTACCGTTGTTCAAAAAAAATTGGAAAAAAGAAAAAAAAAGAGTTGAAATCCCAACTGAATTGGTTTACCGGTGTGGCGGGTATGCATGCTACCTGCAAGTTAAATGAAGCCACCCGTAAAGGACCACTTTCCCACTCCCGTTTAATGGATCAAATGCTCGAGAGATAGCGGGAAACTAGTACTATTGTTTCCATTGATGGATTCTCCGGGTAATTTCCAAATTCCATTGACCCCGGTGATCAAAAAAGACCACATTTACTTGTCCCCTACGGAATGTTCCTACCGTCGCATGCCTTTGGCTTATGCAATGCACCGGGCACGTTCCAAAGGTGTATTTTTGGCCATCTTTCACGACATGTTGAAAGACAATGGAATTCTTCCATGGATGACTTCTCGATCTTTGGGAATTCCTTGAAAATTTTTGCCTCTCCCGTCTTGAGAAAATGTTGCAAAGAGTGAAGAACACCAATGTGTACTTAACTGGGAGAAGAAGCCCTTATATGGTCCAAGAGGGATTGTCCTCCGGCCATAAAAATTATCCTAAAAAAGGGATTGAGGTTTGACAAAGCCAAAATAGATGTCATTGCCAAATTACCGTCATCCCACCACTGTCAAAGAGTTAGGAGTTTTTCTTGGTCATAAGCCGGTTTTTACCATGAGAGAATCCTAAAGATTTTTTTTTCCAAAATATCCCGACCAAATGACTCATCCTCTCGAGAAGAATACTCCATTCATCTTCTCTAATGAATGCATCCAAGCATCCAAACGTTTAAAAAATCAACTTACGAAAGCTCCGATCTTGATTGGCCCCAAACTGGATCTACCATTCGAACTTAGTTGCGAATGCAAGTTGATTACGCCATAGGAGGAGGCAGTTTTTGGGGCAACGCCATAAAAAACATCTTTTCGGCCTATCCATTATGCTAGCAAAACGATGACCGAGGCTGAATCTAATTTACACCACGACGGAAAAGGAATGTAGCCGTGGTGTAATGCATTCGAAAATTCCGGTCTTATCTTATCATGAACAAAAAGCCTAGTTGCATACGGATCATTCCGCTCTCAAGTATCGTCTTTGCCAATAAGATGCTAAAGCGATATGCTTCCGATGGTTTCTCCTCCTCCCAAGAATTTGACTTTAAAGTTCTTGACACAAAAGGAGCCGAGAACCTCGCAGCCGATCATCTGTCCCGATTAGAAAACCCGTATGAAAACGTTCTCGACCCTAAAGAGATTAATGAAACATTTCCTCTCGAGACGTTAAGTATGGTGACTTTTCGTGGTGATTCTAGTACCCCGTGGTTTGCCGACTTTGCAAATTACCACGCGGGTAACCTCGTTGTGAAGGGCATGTTCAACCCAACACAAAAAATAAAAAATAAGTTCTTCCAAGACTGAAACATTATTTTTTGGATGGAACCCTTCTTGTTTAAATTTGTGCGGATCAAGTGATCAGGCGATGTGTGCACGGCAAGGAAGCTCTCAGACATTCTCCAGCTTTGCACAATGGACCCACCGGGGGACATCATGGTGCAAACTAAAACCACCGCCAAAAAGATCTTTGATTCCGGCTTCTTTTGGCCCACCATTTACAAGGATGCCCACGAGTTTGTCAAAAACTGTGACTCGTGCCAACGACAAGGAAAAACTTCGCAACGGGATGAGATGCCTCAAAACTCCATCCAAGTTTGTGAAATCTTTGACGTTTGGGGCATTGACTTTATGGGCCCGTTCCCGTCTTCACGAGGGAACAAATACATACTCGTGGCTGTTGACTACTTGTCAAAATGGGTTGAAGCAAAAGCGCTCCCTACCAATGAATGCCCGAGATTGTTTGCAATTCTTAAAAAACTCTCTTTCCCTCAAAATAAAAAGTAAATAAAAATCGATTGGTGGCACCCCCGAGCAATCATAAGTGATCGCGGAACACACTTTTGCAATGACCAGTTTACAAAGGTCATGCTTAAGTATGGAGTCACTCGTCTCTCCACCGCATATCACCCACAAACAAGTGGGCAAGTTGAGGTGTCAAATCGTGGTTTAAAGCGTATTCTTGAGAGAACCGTGGGAGAAAATCGTGCCTCCTGGTCGGACAAACTAGATGATGCTCTATGGGCCTTCCGCACAGCTTACAAAACACCCATCGGGTGCACTCCGTATAAGCTTGTGTATGGAAAGGCATGTCATCTACCGATCGAATTAGAGCACAAAGCCTACTGGGCCCTCAAGCATACAAATTTTGATGTTCAAACTGCGGGTGATCACAGGAAAGTTCAACTAGAATGAACTAAATGAACTTCTAATCAGCCAAATACAAAACTCTTTAATCTATAGAGAAAAACCAAGAGGGTCCCATGATGCTAAGATTAAAAACCGCGTTTTCAACGTTGGTGATCGAGTCCTCCTCTTTAACTCTAGATTAAAGATTTTCTCAGGAAAGCTTAAAACCCGCTGGTCAGGACCATTCACTATCACACAAGTTTTCCCGTACGGCACCATCGAGTTATCTCAAAACTCTGGGCCAAATTTCAAAGTGAATGGTCATCGTTTAAAGCACTACTTTGGAGGGGACGTACCACAATTGGTAGTCCCGGATCTCCAAACATTCCCAAATGTCCAATAAATTCAGGTGACGGGTCAAGCGTCGGGACCTTAAACAAGCGCTTCGTGGGAGGCAACCATGCTATATCGCGAGTTTGTAATTTGTATGAATAAGTGTTGGTTTGTTGTGTGAGATAGCTTGTCTTTTCTATCACCCGTGGTTTTCGTTTGTTTGTTTGTTTATTGTCCAGGATTGCCCGGATTGTGAAGGCTCTCATGTTTTGTCTATCGATCACTCGAGCTTCAAATCCTCAGACTTCATTTTGGGAATCCCGATATCCAATCTAATCGACTAACGTTTTATAATTTGGCATACCTTCATAAACGCCTTAGGATAACAGTAGTACCCTTCAAAACACGAGGACGATGTTAGTACTAGGTTTTGGGGGGTATCTTCGATTTTGATTGTTTGTGCCTGCAGCATTGTTACCACTAATCTCCCGTATTTTTCACACCAAAATTTTTTTGCAAAAATACCACAAAAAAAAAAAATTCAAAAAAAAAAATAAGTGTTTATTGTCACAGTTTTGACTTTTCTTTTGGGGAAAGTAGAATAGAAATAATTTTTGACTCGATCGGTGCGTAATTGAAGCCCTAGCTAGTGTTCCTTCAGGCCGAGCTTATTCAACGAATTCTATTGCTAATGAATTTTAAAAAGGTGAAGAACAAAAATGATAGATAAAAAATTTTAATTTTTTTTTTAGTTTAAATATAAGTTTTATGTGTTAAGCAAGATTCTTCTCAAAACTTATATGAATAACTTGTGTTCTTTTTCTCCCATAAGCTTCTAATCCACCTAATCATACGTGCTTGTTCAACTAAGTCAATCGATGTTTTCAGAAAAAGCTTCAAATTTGTAACTTGATTCTTTAAAAGCAAGGTTTTGAAAGTTTGTAGACTTTTGGCTACATGCGGGCCCTTCGAGCTTCTGGACAAAGTGGTACGGGACGATTCGATTTTATCGCTTGTAGACTAAAGAGGCTTAATCTAAACCTAGGTAAGCTAAAAAAACTACAAGCTAAAACTAATAAGCTGGTTAGAACAGCTTATGATGACAGAATGCTTAAAAGGCAACAAGGGCTTAAAAAGCTAAGCTTGGGCATTCAAATAAGCTAACAAAAGGGAAATAAGCAAACAAAGCTATCAACTTTAACCTAATAAGCTACTAGGAATCTATTTAGCTTATTAAATAGGCTCAATAAGCCAGAAAAGAAAAAATTAAGCAATCCCTACACCTAGGCTAGCAAAACAGTTCAAAAGGCATGTTTGGGCTTAAAAATAAGCCATCAAATAAGCTCTTCAAGGTCTAAAAATCAAGGAGCTTAAATAAGAGCTTATAAGCTCATTAAAATAAGCAGAAACTTGGGCTTAGAAACACTAAATGACAAAGAAAAAGGGGCTTAAAATCTCCCCTTTGCACCAGGGGAGATTTAAGCTAGCCTTGAGTGGCTTATTTGACAGCTTATTAAAAGCTGTCAAATAAGCTCAAATTGGAAAGAAAACTAAAAACAGATTGAGTACTCTAGCTAAACAGCTTGTGCACAAATTTTGAGCTTTTTAATCAATTTTAATTCGATTTATTTTTGATGTGGAAAAGGGGTTCCATGGTTTTTAAAACTGTGACTAAAAAAACTTGGGAGTTTTTGACTTAACAAGTCAAAGGACAAAGGACTGTGGCAGCTTGTTTTTAACACACAAAGTACACACTTTTTGAACCCTTAACTCAAATTCACAAGTGCTTATCTAAATAAGCACTTGTGGTGTCTTTAAAAGTCTCACAGTTTCAAAGAGGGTTTATATATTTTTGAAAAACAATTTTCCAACTAAAAATGTTTTAAAAACAGCTTTAAAGTAGCTTAAAACTGTGCTTAAATACTGACTAATGACCCTAACCAAGTACAAAAAACCATTTTGACCAGTTGTTATGCTTATGCAAAACAACCCTTTATGTAAAACTGTCAAAACTATATTTGAGATTAAAAACTATTTTAAAAACTTAAACAGCTAAACACTTTATCTACTCACACTATTTTTCACCTCTAATTAAACTATTTAAGCTATAAATTGCCTAGCTTATTAGGAAAAATAAGCTAGTTTCTCTACTAGCTTAAGCTGCTTCTATTTATGACAGAATTTTAAAAGTAAAAACTAACTTGATTTTAAACTAAGAAAGCTTAAAACTATTGCATCTATAAGCTAACCTAGCTAAATGAAACAGTAATAATCATGAGAATTCATTAGAATAAGCAAATTGTAATAAGCTATGAATATTCTAAAATGAATTTTAGAAAGTTAAACCTGAAATTGTGTTGTCTCAGAACCAAGCCACTCTATCTGAGTGAGTGGCTTAAAAATCAAATCTTAATGGCACCTTGCCTCTAAACCTGAGCTTAAAAGCTCAATAAGCTTTTGTTAGCTTATTACTCCATAAGCTTCCAAACTTGAAATCAAATGATCAATTATGAACTAAAATGAACTGAAAACAGTATTTAATAGCTTTTAACAAGTTTTAAACTGAGTTTGAGCTTATTAACAAGAATAAGCTCAAAAGAGCTTATTGAGAGCTTATGAAGTAAAAACAGCTTAAATTTTCATTAAAACTGAGAATCAGAAGTACATAAAAGAAAGTAGCTTAAAGACAATTAAACTATTTAAAAAACTACACTAAAAACTACTTAAAAACTAACTATTGGCCACAATGGCTTTACAAAGCTATATATAGGAAAAATTCGACTAGAGTCTTGCTTTCTTCTCTCTTGCTGTTGTGCTTGTTTGTAGACACACAAAAGGGATGTGTTTGTTGTGTGAGGGGAAAAACAAACAAATCCTGGCCTTCAATCTTTCTTGGGTCATCTTGGTCGTCGAAATAAGCCTTGGGAGGTGTGGGATTGCCAACTTGGCAATCTCACAGCTGGGAAAGTTAGTGGAGGAGGGGGAAGGTGTTTACCCATGGTGGGGGTGAAGGTTTACAGGGTAAAACGGGTTTGTAAACCCGTGAGTTGTGTTGGGAGGGAAAAAGAAGCGGGAAAAGTTGTTTGGGTTATAACAGGCACACTTTGTGGAAGTTGGCAAGGATGGCCCCTCAAAGTGACTTGTTACTTTGCATCCATCGTCCTTGTTTTGTTAACTTTTGGGGACTTGGCAAAATTAGTCCCCAAGAGTTATATAACTAGTTGCACCCCACGTCCTTGGTGTATTACAAGTGTGGGGAGTTGGCAGTTTTGCCCCCCCCCCCCCCACTTGTTACTTTGCTCAATTGGCAATATGGCCCTTCTCTTCTTTTTTTCCTCTTTTCTTCTTCACATATAAGTTTAGGGATTTACAAGTTCAGTCCCTAAACTTATATTTCTTTGACTTTATTAAAACAATTTATCAAAACATCATATTTATAAAGTTTAAACCTCTGATGAACAGTAACTTTTACTGTTCATTACAGTTTATAAAAACTTTTTTTATAGAATTAATTATACGTGGCTTGTTTAAATCATAACTCGTTCATTATAATTTACTTTTTCTCCTTTTTAATCATACCTAAGGACTTCTACACTAACTAGTGGATATCCCTGGGTAGATCCCTCCGGTTCTGGCTGGATCATGGGATTTGAATACCTATACCTAACCACCTTATAACTCCATAAAATTAAGTACATGGTCGGTCTTTTAGGGTATTCCATCACCATTACAAACCAAAATCATTGAAAAATTCATTCAAAGTGTTTGATATAAATATCAAAAGGTTTACACTTTGAATGTTTTTAATCATCACTAAAAGCTCCCCCTTAACATGTGCATCGTAATCGTAGTACATGCTAAGTGTGGAGTGCATTGAGTCCATTTTATTTGATCACATCTCGATACATGTTAGATTCAGTTTAATCACATTTTCTCCCCTTATCCAAAATGTTAATCCCTTGATATTTTGGATATCAATTGATTAAACGTTCGGGGACAAAATGTTACAGAATAACTTATAGGAACATTTTAATGCTCCCCCTTAAATTATGAGGGTATTTAAGACAGTGCTGAGTACAATAATTTGAAATTTTTTGAATTTACTAAGAAATTCTTGAAAATTTTGTACACGAACACTCCTTAATTTCACCATAAAGTCTACACTACATACAATCACAAGATTATTATGTACGAGGTTTGACCTGATTGATGAGAACATCATATGATAGAATCATATGGTTCTTTTGTCGCAGCCATAGGTCTCCTTCGTACAATTTCCCACCAATGAACTTTTCCAAGCTCCTCATTAACCTTCTTTCTTTCGAGAGGTTGTCAATCTAATCTTTCTCTGTCTAAGCACTCTTTAGCGTTGCTTCAACTTTCTTTCCAAGTTATGAAAGTCTTTGCATCAAACTTCGAGGATAGAACAGATTCAGATATATATGTAACTTGAGCTTGTGAGATTGGTGATGTCGGTGTTGAAGTTTTCTTAGCTTCCCCCTAAACCATCAATCCTTTCTTGAGTAGATTCAGAACTTTCTTGCAAGCCGCATCAAGCAGTCTTGATGTATAAGGCCCAGATATCCAAAATACACAATTAACCCTTTCAAGAACTTGATACCGCAACACCAAAGTCAATTAAGTCCCGGATGAGCGCATTTCTCTCTTCAGGATAGTCATGATATAAATTGTAACACCAAAGTCAACTAAGTCCCGGATGTCACAAGTATTCCCTCTAAGTAGTTGAAATGATAACACCTAAGTCAACTAAGTCCCAAATGTAGACATTTCTTCCTGCAGGATACTGACTATTTAAAGGAATTATCATACCTATGTGTACCTCTTTTATCAAATATTTCTACTCATTTTAAGAATAAGCTTAGTGATTGACCGGTTGGGCAAGACACTAATTGAATCAGAAAGAACTCTTCTCACGTTTTAAATAATTATACTCCTAACACTTCCCCCTATGGACTCAAATAATGCATACTGGCTAATGACGAGATGTCTCTTCCATCATGTGATAGAAATAGTGTACCCGAAAGATTCAACACAACCTAAAATCAAAAGAAGCTAACCTCAAAAGACAAAAGAAGCTAACCTCAAAAGAAGGCCAAGGACACTATCAAGTATACATCTACTCCTTCCCCCTTGCTGGTTTCGACACGTCGGAATCAGCAAAACCTTATACGCATACATATTCGAGATCGTGTTTGAAGAATTAATAAGCTTAAATCTATTCCGTGAGAATCAACTTCAAGGCATTTAAAACTATGAAAGTATTTCCAAGCATTCCTAAGTCTTTTACAAACTATGAGGTGTTGGCAATATTGATCGTCTGTAGTTTAAAGCCTGAATTCACTAAGTTCCTAAGTCCATAAAGATTTAAACAAATGGACACTAATCACTTGAAGTTAAAAATAAAAATATCCCCTGAAAATTGTTATCCGTCATTATCAAAACTTTATCCAATTATTTCAGGACTTTATTTTGAAAGACCAATTTACAAGATAGTTTGGATGACGATTTCTTACTCCCTCCTCAAATAATGACCCCGATTTCTATTTAAAGAGCTGTTTCATTGTTTTGATAAGTGCGAATTGACGATATGAAAAATCTTTTTGTGATTACTGAAAACACTGATTCATTATGAAGACAACTTTTTACCAACAAAAAATAAGATTTCTCTTATTTTAACACATAAGCGCACTGAGACGTACACTGATGGAATATAGGAAGCACGGGTTGTGATGCAAAGTAATCACAAGCCTTTGCATGGTCATAAAGTAGACCATGCCCGAGAATAAATTCCCGTGTCGAGGACAAGATTTTCTTTTTGAAAAAGCTTGCTTTTATGATGAAAGACCGGTTGCATCTGAAATAATAGCAAGCCATATGACATGTTTTGAAAAACATTTGAAAGTTTTGCACGAACTTTATTTATGTCCACTGTGTATTATTGAAAGACATTTCTAGTGACTAAATATAACGTATTGCAAAATACATGCCATTGAAAAACTTCTTTTTGTATTTTTCTCATTTTTTAATTTTGTATTTTGTTTTTATAAAGGTTTTATAAAATGAAAATCTTTTTGGTTTTTCTGATTTTATATTTTTCTCTTTTGTTTTTTTTTATAAAATGTTATAAAAATAAAAATAAAAAATAAAATCTTTCTGTGAGTGTTTTAATTTATTTTTAAGTATTTTACTTAGGATACAAGAAGATTTCTCTTCTTTTGAAGATAAAGCGCACTGAAACGTACACCTTTCTTTTCTTTGAAGAACGGGGCCTGAAGAGTTGTCTACAGACACCATTATCATGAAGCACGGGTGTTGATCTGAAGTAATCAACAGCCATTGTCCTTGTTCATCATACATAAATTCCTGGAACCCTTGGTTGATCTGATATAGTCACTTTTTCCAGCAAAAAACTTCCGAGTCTTTACCTTTTCAGGATTGCAAAATGAACCTAACCTGCACTAAGTTAAAGTACCCTGCACATGACAATAGGAGTTTGATCGCATTTATAAGAGTTAGTGATATAATCATTTGAACCATTTGGGAGTTCACAATCAACCTTTGTTGTGCTAGATGTGAATGTCTTTTCCAGTTGGAACCCACTTAAGACCAGCAGTGTTAAAAATTCTACCCTCGGTAACACACCTAGGTAAGAATCTAGGAGTGTTTGTTTTCTCATGCACAGCGGAAGACTTATTGGGAGAAAAACTATGTCCTGTAACGATCTTCCTACCAGGTTTCTGAGTATGACTCGTTGGATCTACGGGTTTGTTACTGTTTCTAGTCTTATTGGGTTGAATCTTAGCACGAGAATTCACTTCTTTCAGGAATTTTGTTATACAGGCATCATGATTTGCATTAAAGACACACTTTTGACAAGTTGAGCACACAAAGTGTTTGAAGTCAAGAAGGACTAGAAATTCCTAGAGTGATCTGCTATTGGCGAACACTATTTGTTGACTTTTCTATTCTCTTTTCGTGTGTCTTTTTCTTAGCTGCCTTCTAGATAGTAATTATGAACCATGTCATTTGAACTAAATCTTGGCATGTTCTTAGAACTATTCCTAGATGAGCTAGATGCAATCATATGATTAGGTTTTGCAAAGCAATGCTCTCATCCCTTAAGAAATAATGTTAGATGACTGGTTTGGACATAACGATAGCACATCAAACTTGGGAGGCAAACCGTGGTTTTGAAAAATTAGGTCGTTCAGATTTAAACGCATTCGGTTGTCTAACAACTGATTGGTTTCTGGGTGGTTGTAAAACCGGTTTCCCCAAGATTGATGGTTTTGCAAACTTAGTATCCACGCTATTTCCTTTTAACTTTCTTAATTCGTTTTTCAACGCTACATTCGCAAAAACCTTTTCCTGAATCTGAGCCTTTAAATCAGCATTTTCAACAGTCTTACTATTTATTTGAGCAATCAGTGAGTCATTATGGTCTTTTGTCTGAACTCGTATTGTTTTGATAGAATCGTAAAGATCTTTGTAAGTCTGTTTTAAATGCTCATTTTCCTTATGCAACTTCTCATTATCTGCAAGTAATTTAGCCACACTATGTTCCAATTCGAATATTGGGATTTTTTCAAGTACCAACAATACCTTGTTAATCGTTGATTATTACTTGTTTCATTCAAAATTTGACCATGTTGCCCGTCTTTTAAAGCTTGATTTTGATATTTAAGTTCCATGTTAACACAATGTGCTTCCATTCTTGAAAAGTCTTTTTGAAGTTGGGCAACGGTCTTTTTGAGAAAAATATTTTCAGAACTCGAAGATTGTTTTGAAAAATTCAGTATGTCATGTTATCAAATCTAGATCAAGTAAAGGACAAGGAACTTGACATTTTGTAGCATTCTGTTCACTCTCTCCTCCCCTATGTCACAATATATTTGAATCATGTGAATGGTATTTCTATCAGACCTTTTCCAACAGATGTGTGTTCAATAAATGGGTTTCAATTGCACAGAATTGTTGTTTTCATTAGCAGAGTATCATGAGTTGAACAGATCCAATTGTACCTCATCTAATGGCTGTTTGTCCAATCAAACGGAGTTGATATCTGCATGCTCAGCATGTTACTTTTCCCGGGAATCTGCGGCTTGAAACAAGCCCTTTCTATGATACGTCTCATTGCATACCGTAACAACCAAACCAGCATGCTAATGCTGTACTCGAATTCCACCTTCTCCCCTCGTTTGACTTGCATCACTCTATCAATCACCCTTTCTTTATTTTCTACCCTCGTTTATGCTTAGTCTCTTTCATCAATAGTCTTCTTAACGGATTCCATGAGTTGGATCAGTGTATCACGAAATTGTTGAATCTCAGTTCGAGTGTTTTTCTAAAAGACTTTCAATCATTCACACCTCAAAATCATCGAAACAGTATCGAAAATTGCTGAATGTTCTGAACTAGATATCATGAGTACTTCTAAACGCCCAATATGATTACATTTTCGTTGAAATCATCTCTTTCGAGTTGCTTTACTAGAATTATCCAATATAAGTAACAACGATTCTGTAATAGTCCCTGATTATTTTGATCAAATAGTGCCACACATGCCCGTTCGAATCCCTCCTTGAATTGAAGAAACCTTAAGATGTGAATAGAGTAGCCGAAATGATTCAAGCATTTTTCCTTTTGCTTAGTCCTTGCAAATTTGTTGCAGCTGATGCATCTCTCTCTCTTGAGAATTAGAATTCAAAGATTCCATTGAAATTCGATGTGTGAAATGAAATTAAAAAATCTTAAGTAGATTAAGTGATTTTGTTGTGGTTTGAAATCAATTAACGTTCACGGGAATTTACAAATCTATGATTAAAACCGAGAAAAAAATTAAATCTTTCGCGGGATTTTACAAAATCAAGAAGAAACCGTAAAACAATAATTAATTGTTGTTGAAACCATTGTTGTCGTTGAAGAAGTTGAGCTTTTGTTAACGATTGATGAGCTTGAAGGACTAACGGTTAAACAATTTTTAAACTAAATGATTAAAAAAATTAGAAAAAATAAATAAAAAAAACTAAAAGTAAAAATATTGTAACAAAGGAAGGTTAACTTAGAAAATGTTTTAAAATATAAATGCTAATTCAAAAATGTATAGAAAATTAAAGGTATACTAAATAAAGAGTATAAAAGCTAGGGTTAATAGTAAACCATTGATCTTTGCTTAAAAGCTAAAAAATAAAACTTTTTGAAAAATAAAGTTAAAAATTGAGACTTATTATTAAACTTTTAAAATTTAAATGTAAAAACTTGAAAATGTTAAGAAGTTGAGGGCCAAAAGATTAGAGCTCTGAAGAAAGAATTATAATACAATAAAAATTGTTTCCGCACGTACGTCCCTTATCCTTCATTTTGAAATGAGAGAATAACGTGTTTCCTTTTTTTTCTTCACTGGACTATGATACGGTTTTTATCGTCGGTGAGAATGAATAAAAACCACGATGATCGAAACGACGACGAACGATCACAAAAGGTGTATGCCCTTAAGTCCCGAGATAACCGATACCAGAACCTGAAAAACCGTGAAAACACTATAAATGAGTACTCTTGTCGATTCCTAAAAGAAGGAAGCTCGATCTGAGGGATCCCCAAGTATGTATGGAGCTCGTATCGGGTTTGAAAAGGGAACTCGTTCGAGTCCTATTTTGTTTTTTCTACTCATTTCGAATAATACGTGTATCTACTCGTATCGATTGCTCGTTCTGATTCCAAACAAAAGATACTCGTTCGGTTCCAACGAAAAAACCACTCGTTCGAGAAGCCTCTTTTAGTTCGATGGTCTCTTGTTCGAATGGTCTCTAGTTTTCGCTGGACTCTTTTTCGATGGTCTCTATTTTCGAATGGGTACTCATTGTTCGATGTCTCTTGTCGATGCCCCTCATTGTTCGGATGGTTTATCTGCTCGATGCAGCCAAGTTTCGATCTGGTTACTGGCTCGATCGAGTCTTTCCTTAAACATTGCTGCCGTCCTTGTTAATTAAAGGAAACGTATAACATAAATGAAACAAAAAGAAAGGAAACAGAGAGAAAAGAAAAAAAAAACGTGAAACGTGAACTAAAAACAAACTTGAAAACAGTAGAAAAAATAACGATTGACTAGTAAAGAAAAAAAAATAAACGTATGTAAAAAAAAAATAAGAGATTAAAGTCACGAAAAATGAACAAAAACAAAGGACAGCAAGAAACAAAAAACATCAGGACACAACTTTTAGACCACGCAAAACCCACCCCTAGGGCGATTGATACCCATAATTGATTTTGTTAGCTAATAAAAAGCCAAACCAATAAAGGCTCACTATAAGTTATACACATCAAAACCACTAAAGGAACCCTGGGTTACACGAATACCTCCTTGGGATAAAACCAAGTGTATGTTCTTGTTCTAGGCACAGATCAAGAACCCTGCGTTTCTATGTGTTTTTGTTTTCTGTGTGTTTTTTCATGCAATTGTGATCCCTATTTATAGGGATTTACTCAAAACCTAATAATGGAATTAATGAGAGATTAATGGTCAATTAATCTCTTCTATAAATATCATCCATAATTTAGGAATTAGTGATTTCATACCAAATTAAATATGGTCAATTAATGCAGTCAAATCTGCCACTTAAATAGGCAAATAACCACCCATTTAATCAAACCACTAAAAGAGTCAGGGAAAATCAATGACTTGATGGGTGTACACTCCGTACCTCCAAACCCATTTCCATGTATGATCCGATTCCCATAATTGCACTAAATTTCCAACAATCCTCCCTAATTTAGTACAATTCCTTTGCATGAAAAATTGAACATTAAACAAAACAAGTGCATAAATGAAAATGTCCTGAGGATTGAATTTCCATCTTAGTAAATTACACGTTCAAATATTCGAGAATCAAGGTGTTCTAAGAATTGAACCCTTCAACCCATTAGAATACCTGAAGGTAAATACACACAAGCTTTCAAACACTTAGAAACTCCTGACACTATACAAGCCATGTGTCCATATCCAATTCATAAATGTTGTAAGAGCCAAAGTCCATGCTCTCTGAGGCGGCAAAACCTCAACATTTACATAGGTGGTTCCTCTTTATTCATGCTCCTGCTAAGCACTTTTTCAAAGAAATTAACCATTAAGAAGTTAACAACTTCATCCTCCTTTTCAGCAGGTTCCAAGCACATCCTTGGGATGATATGTAAATACATGTGCTTCAGTCCTCTGAATGTTCAGCTTTCCACATTGAACTCAGCTACCAAGTTTCCTTAGTAGGGAGTTGGGTGTCCTAGCATTCAGCGACTTAGTTGGACTTTAATCCCATCCCTTCAGCAGACTTTATAACCAAGTCTCTAGCCAGTCCCTTCGTCAAGTGATCAGCTAAGTTTTGTTGAGACCTCACAAACTCTATAGATATAAAACCACCCCATTTGTGATTAGACTCAACGAATCATGCCTAGCCTGACTCCTAGATTATGACTTTGCCCATTTGTACATCTGGCTATAACCTTTGCCAATGTAGCAGCACCTATCACAACGATAGAAATATTGTTTTTATAGTTTGGGACTAAAATTGAATCTTAAAAGAGCAAGATTTTCACCATTTAGCTTCTCCTATACTAGCAGTTTGCTAATCCATAAATTCAGACTTCATTGTTGAACCAGAGAAGCTAAAGAAATTGCACCACCACCAAGCAAGAATACCTAACCAATGGTAGACGAATTGTCTTCAGTGTTGTTGATCCAGCTTGCATCAGTGCAACCTTCCAACACTGAAGGATACAGTATACAGTCAAACCTATAGTCTACTGGTTGTCATTCAAGTACTTTAGTACCAGCTGAATTGCTTGTCAGTGCTGAGTACCAGGGTTACTAGTATACCTGCTCAGTTTACCCATAATAAATGCAATGTCAGGCCTTGTACAAGTTATGACATACATCAAGCATCCAATCAACCTAGAATACTCAAGTTGAGATACAGCTTGACCATTATTGGGCATCAGCTTCTCATTTGTATCCATAAGATCTTAACTGGAAGGTGCAATTAAGACAATTGAAATTTCTTTAGTACCATTCTCAATATATATAATAACTGAAAATTGGCGAAACCAGTTACTTTCATGTATAATACTTATCCCAGGATAACATCACCTCCCCTATCCTTCATAGAAAACCTTGATGTTAAAAATTCCTTGTCCAGGTCAACCTGAAGCTGTGCCAGTGCCAAAGATCATCGCATATCATCAATATAAAGGCAAATGATAGAATCCCTTTTACCAATTCATCAAATTTAGCTATATACACATTGTCGAGCTTGGTTACGGAAATAACCATTAGACAAAACGCACTTCATCCAAACTTTTGATGACATTTGCTTTAGTGCCTGACATCACCCTATAAGAAACTTAATCAGTTTACACACCGTAATTTCATTATCTAGGCATGATGATGCCCCGAGTTGGATCATATAAACCTCCGCATCAAATTCAACCAATCAGAAAGTTAGTCTTCACATCGATATCTGATTGAAAATCAGACTTTGAAATTGATCCCTATAGCAAGCAGCAGTCTTATGGTACTGATACGTGCCACTGGGGCATAAGTATCAAAGTAGTCCTACCCTAACTTTTATTTAAAGCCCTGAATGACCAGCCTTGTCTTAAACTTTTCAACATTCCATCGAACTCAGATTCTCTTTTAAGATCCACTGACAACCCAATTTGTAACCTATAGGTAATCCAGCCAACACCCAAGTGTTGTTGCCCATGATGGATTCCATATCATCATTAATTGCTTTTTCCAGAAAGCAACATCCTGGTACTTCATTGCTTCATCAAATGTTTTGGGGTAATCCTCAATATTAAAGCAATAGGAGTGTTGGTCAGATACATCACCCTTTCATCCCTTGTTCCTTCAATTAAGTATAATTGAAATTCAGGTCCAAAATCCTTTGGAGTCCTATGCCTTTTGCTTTTTTTAAGCTCAGGCTTAGGTTGCTGAACAACCTCATCAGTGACCTTTTCAGGGACCACTGAACCACCAATGTGTTCAGTTCCATTTACCAGGGACCTCTGACTTGGTCTAGACACTGATGAGAATCTATTTTCATCAAAGGTACCATCCCTTGATTCAATTATAGAGTTAATTGCAACTGAATCATTAGGTTCAATTACATAGAACCTAAAAGCCTTGGAATGCTCAGCATATCCAAAAAAGATGCATTCAATACCTATTTCACCCAAAGTTTTTAGCTTTGGATCAGGTAGTCTTACAACTGCCCTACAACCCCAAACCCTTAGGTAATTCAGGTTTGGTTTCTTTTTAGTCCAGAGTTCATAAAGGGTAATCATGTTCCTTTTATTGGGAACCCTTTTTAATAAATAGCAAGCTGTTAACATAGCTTCACCTCAGAACCCTTGACTCAGCCCTGAATAAGACAACATGGAATTAACCATTTCTTTCAGTACCCTGTTTTTCCTTTAAGATATACCATTTTGTTATGGAGTATAGGGGGCAGTCGTTTCATAAGATAACAGACCGCACAGACTGAAAAAACGAGTATCCATACTCATCTCCCCTATCAGTCCTTAATCTTTGTGATTTGGGACCCTTGTTGTAATTCAACTTTAGTTTTGAATACGTTGAATTTATCTAATACTTCATCCTTTGAATGTAATAAATAAACATAACAAAACCTAGAAGCAACATCAATATAGGTCACAAAGTATTTTTTATTCCCCAGTGAAAGAGTATCATGCAGATCACATAAATCACTGTGGATCAGCTCTAAAACTTCAGTTTCACGTTTTACATTTTGAAATGGTTTCTTAGTTATTTTGTTAAGCATGCAAGTCTTACACTTTTCAGTGTCTATGTCAAAAGCTGAGATTAACCCGTCCTTAAACATATCTTGCATCCTCTTAAAGTGGATATGGCCCAGTCTAGCATGCCATAGGATTGAATCATTCAATTTAGAGGTTGACATAAAGGCTGAAGCAATATTATCATTAACAATATTAAGCCTGAACATTTGATTACACAATAAACCAAAACAAAAACACGCATGTTTGGATACAAACAAAATTTTAGATTCCGTCACTTGTATTATAGACCATAATATACAAAACACTACTAGAAACCAATTCTTTCCTTAAATTAGGAACATGCAAAAACATTAAACACCCGAAACAATCTATTCAGACCAAAAACTTAAGATCGACCAACCAACGTCCCTGCACAAGGCAGGGCTGTTGACTCATTTTCCATGTGAAGAATAGATCCATCATTCAGCGACTCATATGTCTTGAACCAGCATCTATCTTTACACACATGAACTCTTGCTCTTGAGTCAACCAACCATGCAACATCATCATCCTCCACATAATAAGCCTCAGATATATATGTAACATAATAAACCTGGAAAGATTTATTAAACATATTCTGACCTTTCAGTGAGTTGGTAGAACCATCCACTGAACCATTTGTGTCTGAACCATTGGCTTTATTGCCAACTTTTCCACCTTTGCAAAACAAGTCACTTTTGGTTTCTTGTTAGGATCAGCTTTGGTATCATGATATTTATGTTTACCCTTGTTGTCATTGTACCTGAAGGAGTTGTTATGCTCTACCATATTGACAACTGAAGGACCAACAACATTGTTGCCCTTTGGCTTGTCACTATCTTGCACCCTGAGGGACTCCTCAATACGCAGATGACTGCCCAACTCAACAAGAGTCAATTCCTCCTTCAAGTGTTTCAAGGTGTGCTTGAAACTTTCCATGAAGGGGGAAGTTTATCAATGATACATGAAACCTGAATAGATTCATCCATGTTCATCTTATGTTGTGTAAACCTTCCAAGTATACCAAGAAGTTCATTGTATTCCAAGACTGGTCTTGAATCAATCATTTTGTAATTTATGAAATTACTAACAAGAAACTTCTTACTTGAGGCATCCTCAGCCATGTATTTGGCCTCCAAGGTATCCTATAGTTCTTTAGAAGTTTCAACATTCTGGTAAATATCAAACAAGGAATCAGACATACCATTAAGGATTAAACCTCTGCAGACATAATCGTCATTGTCCTATTTGGCCCTCTTCCTGACTTGTTCCACAGTTGGATTATCACCTCCATCTTCAGGCATGGGAGTAGTCAGCACATACACCACACTCATGCTGAAAAGCAAGAAGTGCATCTTCTTCTGCCACCTTCTGAAGTCCACCTCTTCAGAATTGTCAAGCTTGGCAAAGTTTGAAGCCATATGTTTCATAACAGCAACCATTGATTATTACAAAATAGTTTACTTTGATTGTTAGATCTTGGAGTCCCAGATCAGGGTAAAGATAATCAATAACCTAACTACGTACCAAAAATGGTTACCGGATATCACTTGGAATCGTGTAATCACTTTCCAAAGTAAACTATTCGACCCTATTGCTTGGGTATCACGAATATCTACTTGGGATAAGACCAAATGTATGTTCTTGTTTGAGGCACCAATCAAGAACCCTTGCGCATCCAAGTGTTTATGGTTTTTCTGTATCTTTTTCATGCAGTTATGATCTCCTATTTATAGGAGAGTATTCAAGTCCTTAGTCAAAGAATTATAAGAGTGGGAAAGTGGGTTTATTGGAGCTTAATCTCATTTAATTATTAGCCTACATTGTTTTCTGGATTGAGTGGTTACAGATCATCATTAATGTGGTCATTAATTGTGATTCTAACTTACCATAAGAAACGGTCAAATCAGTTACAAGTCATTGAATTCAATCCAGAGTGTTATTCATTCAATGTCTTGAATCATCAGCTAGCTTTTTGAGGAGCACACCCGCTGATAGTTTAATACTGAAACAACCCACTGATGAGTTAACCCGCTAAGGATACTTCCTCTGATGGATTACTCCCTGATGGTATCCTTCAGCTTACGCTGAAGCCATTGGATTGATGAATATCCTTCAGTCCAGAGTTCTTACTCACTAAAGAGTAAACTCACGGAAGTCCATCAACGCATAGAATTCCCTTTAACCATTATCTGAGTCAGGGTGTTCAGTGACCTATGGGTGTACACTCCGCACCTGCAACCCCATTACTAGGTATGAACTAAACTCTACAATTCAACTAAATTTCTAACAAACATCACAGCATCTGTCAGATACTTCCATTTGTATGATGCCAAAAGAAGTAAGAAGCAACATTTATTGGGTTCTAATAGCTTACATGATTATACTGTAAAAGATTAGGTGCATTAAATTAATGGCTAAAAGACCCCTAAAAACCGTACGATTTTGCACCTCATCAAGCCATAAGCTTAAGCTTGGGTGCATAAGCAACCCCGAATATGATCAAATTGGACTAAAGATATACATGTCAAAACTTACGTAGTCAAAATTGTTAGTTAAACCATTTTAAGTTGATGGTAAAATCAAACTTTTGTGAGGACACGCAATCGTTTAGTTTGGGGAATTTTGATAAGTGTAAAATACACATATCCGTTTGTACCTAAAAAGGCCCAAATTAAGCCCAAAACACTCTAAAAATGGCAAAAATATACTTGTTTTTGTGTTTTGTGTGTGCAGGTACGGATATATCAAAAATCACAAGAAAACCGTCAAAAACGGGCAAACACGGACACGAGAAACGGAGGAGCACAAGAGAAGCCAAAGATTCAAAGCCAAAGTCAAAGAAAGTCAACTATGGGTTAACAAAGTCAACCCATAAAATACAAAAAACTCAAAATGTTTCAAATCAACCCTCCAAGTTTTAGAAAGTTACCATATTGGGCTAAAGCTAAATGGGCCCTTAAATTCCCTTAAAACATTACCCGGATACTAAAAAAGTCCAAGCCCAAAACCAAAAGCCCAAACCTTAGAGCCCAATACCTTTTCATATAATCACAGGGACCATTTGTGCCATTTATAAAAGTTATCTTACACTACACCTTATGCTAAACAACCACAGGGACTCATTGTGCAAATAGGCCAAACTTTAAAACGATTTTACCCCTTTACAGTTAAAAATGGGCGCCAAAAAGGGATTACTATTCATCATCTTCCCTAAATCACCCCACAGTCAAATCAAGGGGTTTTTACCAATTGAAGGGTACGGAAGACAATTCAAGGGCTCACTTACACAATGGCAGGGAGAAATAAGTCAAATCAAGAGCTTTTAATTGGTTCACTCAAGTATGAAGGCCACGTGGATGTAGAGAAAGCACAAATGAAGATGGATTTGTACTACAATCACTCACACAACAAGCACAAGGGTCTCAACAAGGATTGCCAGCTTGGCAATCCGTGTGAGATGAAAAGTGATCCAAGGGCTAAAAATCAAGCTCCAATGATTGGGTAATCATGTGGTGATGATTAAGAGGGGCGTGGGCATCAAGGCACAACCTAGAAGGTTCTCTCAGCAGCTATAAAAGGCCCTCAATATCACACACACACACACCTAGTTTTTAAGTAGCTTTTAGTGTAGCTTAAAATTTCCTTTTTAGCTTAATGTAATTTTCTAAAATGTTTTGTAATTTTTTTTAAGTAATGTAATCAAGTTTAGTGAATGAAATTCAGTTCTATTTTGTCATAAGCTCTCTTGTTTTCTAACTCATAAGCTCTCATATTTTATAAATTGTTAAGCTAAATGCTCATAAGCTCCTATAAGCTCTTACCAGTTCTCATGAGTCTATAAGCTCATGATTTGAGCTTAAGCCAGTCCTAATCATACCTAAACATCTAAAATCAGAATCAACTACCTACCTTTACTCATTTTGGACTTATTAAGCTTTGGAAGGGGAGCTAGGCATGGAAGAGCTCCCATGGACTTATACTAGCTTATCTATTTGATAAG
>BQNB010065059.1:0-35079 GCA_026074375.1 Tanacetum coccineum
ATAAAATTAAAAGACATAAAATTAAAATGCATAAAATTAAAATGCATAAAATTAAAAATCATAAATTTGGCGACGCCGAGTAGTTTGGATGATAGCGGCGTCGACCGGATCCATCCCGCGTGTGTCGATTTGTAGCACAAGCATGTCCTCCGCAATCCTTTGAGATTGAATCAACCGCCTTCGGTCTTCACTCTCTCTCTCTCTCTCTCTCTCTCTCGAGCACGGTCATTTTGGCTTTGCGGTCTAACTCGTATTGTTCAGCCATGAATTCTTAACACGCGGCCGAGTTTGAACCAGAGTTAGCGGTCGAGTTAGAACCCGTACGTTGACTTTTAGCAAGTCGTTGCAAACCGGGTGGTCGAGGCAACTCATCATCTCCAAAATGCTCCCGTTCCTCGTCGGTGCCCAAAAAACGACTTCTTCTTTGCAAAGTCGAATCAGGGTTTGTCCACTTGTACTTGCCTTTCAAAAAAAGCCCAGCACTCCGGTGCTTAAACTCACCCTCCACGGTTGCATCATACAACATGTACACCCTCGACATATGATCATCATCATTCTCCCCACTATGAACCGCGGTTTCTTGCACCAATTGATTAAACTTGAGAACCGCGGTATTCATCGGAGTCCACTTACCCATCAACATGTTCTTGGTACGCTCCGTGAAGCATTTTTTATTCGCTTCCTTATTGGACACATTTAGGATTTTGTACCAAAAAGTATCTCGCTTTTGATCACACCCGGTTTTTGGATCCTCAGAAACTTGAATGTAACATTCCGCCAAAAGCAACTCCTCAACTTGAGTCCACGCATTACGAACTCTTTTTTGTTTCTCAACTTGCGGTTCTTTTTCTTTGTTTTTTTTGACATCGACTTCATACGGCCGCCGCGGCTAGGCTTCGACATCGGGGTCGGAAGCGGCTCCTCTTCATCTTTGGTATCTTTGTAGGATCCCGTAATCACTTCACTTCATATTACGAACCACGAATCGAACTAGAAAAAAGATAAAGAGAGTGAGTTGTTTTTGTAGAGAGAGAAAGAAGAGAGAGAGAGAGATGGGAGAGTTTTGGAAAAGGAAAAGATTTTATTTTTAACAACTAACTCTTTTCTAAATAGAAAAGAGTTTATATACCCCGTCGCGTTAAATGACGCGCGGGATATTTAACTAGGACCCGGGCTCGGGTTTTGCTTGGGATTAAACCCGAAACATATACAATATTAGATTAACTATCGAGCCTGATTCCCGATACTTTCCTATTACAACATTAACTAATTAAATGACCGAGACTTAAATACATAATGAACGAACTTCATGTTCGACTCAATATTTTGAGGCTAACACAAAGGCTCAGGAGTCCAGGGCGAAAGGATATCAGATCTTTTTGACACAAATATCCACCAAGAAGGAGGAGGACAAGTCAGAAGGAAAGCAACTTAAGGATATACCAATCGTTCAAGATTTTTCGGAAGTGTTTCCCGAGGACTTGTCGGGTCTTCCTCCAGCTCGACCGATGGAATTCCAGATCGACTTGATTCCAGGAGCCGCGCCCATAACTCGAGCGCCGTATCGATTGGCACCGTCCAAAATGAAGGAATTGTCGGAACAACTACAAGAGCTTCCAATAAAGGCTTCATAAGACCTAGTTCCTCACCTTGGGGAGCCCTGATCTTGTTCGTCAAAAAGAAGGATGGGTCATTCAGGATGTGCATTGACTACCGGGAGTTAAATAATCTAACAGTGAAGAATCGTTATCCACTCCAGAGGATTAACGATTTATTCGATCAACTCCAAGGATACATCATTTATTCAAAGATAGATTTAAGATCGGGTTATCACCAGCTGAGAGTACGAGAACAAGACATTCCAAAGACGGCATTTCGAACTCGGTATGGTCATTACGAGTTTCAGGTTATGCCCTTCGGACTAACAAACGCACCTGCGGTATTCATAGACCTCATGAACCGAGTGTGCAAGCCCTACTTGGATAAGTTCGTAATCGTCTTCATTGATGATATACTTATTTATTCAAAGGACAAGAAAGAGCACGAAGAACATCTTAAGGCAATTTTGGAATTACTTATGAAAGAGAAGTTGTATGCCAAGTTTTCAAAGTGTGAATTTTAGATTTCGAAGGTACAATTTCTCGGTCACGTCATTGATAGTAGAGGCATTCATGTGGATCCAGCCAAGATAGAATCTATCAAGGATTGGGCATCTCCTAAGACACCGACGGAGATCTGTTAATTTTTAGGTCTTGCTGGTTACTATCGAAGGTTTATTGAGGGATTTTCGAAGATTGCTAAATCAATGACGAAGCTTACTCAGAAGGGGATCAAGTTTGACTGGGGAAAAAAGGAAGAAAACGCTTTTCAGTTAATAAAGCAGAAGTTATGCAGTGCACTAATTCTGACTATACCTGAAGGAAGCGAAGATTTTGTGGTCTATTGTGATGCTTCAAACAAGGGTTTAGGTGTTGTGTTGATGCAGAGAGAGAAGGTGATTACCTATGCTTCTCGACAACTAAAAATTCATGAGAAGAACTACACCACTCATGATTTAGAACTTAGATCGGTGGTGTTCGCTTTAAAGATATGGAGACATTATCTATATGGAACCAAATGCACCGTGTTCACCGACCATAAAAGTCTACAACACATTCTTGACCAAAAAGGGCTTAACATGAGGCAACGTCATTGGCTAGAATTGCTAAGTGATTACGATTGTGACATTCGTTATCACCCAGGGATGGCAAACGTAGTGGCCAATGCGTTGAGCCGTAAGGAACGGATTGAGCCATTGCGGGTTCGAGCCTTAGTTATGACTATTAGCTTGGATCTTCCCAAACTAATACTAAAAGCTCAGATTGAAGCCCTAAAACCAGAGAATCTTGAGAAAGAAGATGTAGGTGGTATGATCAGAAGGGATATACCCAAGGAAAGGTTGGAACCACACGCCAATGGAACCTTATGTTTAAATGGCAGGAGTTGGTTGCCTTGCTATGACGACTTAAGATCCGTGATAATGCACGAAACCTATAAGTCAAAATATTCTATCCATCTCAGTTCCAAAAAGATGTATCAAGACATGAAGAAGCTATATTGGTGGCCCAATATGAAAGCTGACATTGTCATTGTTAGCAAGTTCTTGACGTGTGCGAAGGTCAAGGCCGAACATCAGAGGCCATCTGGATTGTTAGTACAACCAGCAATACCCGAGTGGAAGTGGGATAATATCACGATTGATTTTATCACCAAGCTTTCTAAGTCATCATAAGGTTTTGACACCATCTGGGTGATTGTGGATCGACTTAAAAAATCTGCTCACTTCTTGCCAATAAGGGAGAATGGTCCATTAGACAAGTTGGCAAGGTTGTACCTGAACAGGATAGTAGCAAGACACGGAAAACCTGTTTCAATCATCTGTGATCGAGATGGGAGGTTCACATCAAACTTTTGGAGATCATTTCAGAAAGCTTTGGGTATAGATCTGAGTATAAGCACCGCGTATCATCCGGAGACCGACGGTCAGAGCGAGAGGACTATTCAAACTCTCGAGGACATGCTACGTGCTTGCGTAATTGATTTTGGAAAGGGCTAGGTTAAGCATTTGCCATTAGCCGAATTTTCGTATAACAACAGTTATCACGCTAGCATAAAGGCCGCACCTTATGAGGCACTTTATGGCTGAAAATGTCGATCACCTGTATGCTGGGCCGAAGTTGGAGAAGCTCAACTGACCGGTCCAGAAATGATCCAAGAAACAACGGAAAAGATTGTCCTAATCAAGCAGAGAATTTAAGCTGCTCAGGATCGACAAAAGAGCTACGTTGATTTGAAGCTAAAGCCGATGGAGTTCGAAGTTGGGGATAGGGTTATTCTTAAGGTCTCGCCTTAGAAAGGGGTTGTACGATTTGGTAAGCGGGTCAAGTTGAACCCGAGATATGTCAGACCTTTCAAGTTGTTAGCCAAGGTTGGGAAGGTTTCCTACAGGCTAGAACTTCCTCAAGAATTAAGCAGGGTTCACCATACTTTCCATCTATCTAATCTAAAGAAATGTTATGCTGACGAACCATTAGCCATGCCGTTGGAAGGAATTCACGTTGATGATAAGCTCCAGTTTATGGAAGAGCCCGTTGAAATCATGGAACGGGAGATCAAATGATTAAAGCGAAGCCGGATACCATTGGTTAAGGTTTGCTGGAACTCTAGGAGAGGTCCTGAGTTTACCTGGGAACGTAAAGATTCGTTCAAACAGAAATACCCACAGCTTTTCACAAACGGGGCTTCGTCATCCACTACAAGGTCTTAAGCTTTAAGGACAAAGCTCTTTTAACGGGTGGAGACTGTAACATTTCTCAATTTTAGGTCATTTTACGACTCCTATTATTCTTCACTATTTATTTTAATCCAATACACGTTTACTTTTAAATTAACTTTTAGGCTAAATCGCGTAGACTAAAAGAAATCATTTAACGTAAACAGTCACCAAATAAATTAAGGTTTACATCAAGCAAGTGTTATGTAATTACTAAGAAGATCATTATTGACCTTGCACGTTTTATTTTTATTGGTCATGTAAAAGGCTTACGTTTCGAAATAAAATACCTTTAGACACACCCCGGAAATACCTATACCTATCTATACTCTAACCAATACCCACTTTAAAACCTTAAACATAAAAGTTACTTAATTTTTGTGTTAATAAGCCATTATGGCCGGCTATGGGTAAAGAAAACCCATAAACCATTGGATAAATACACACATCTTGTACAACCTAGAAGTAATTAAAGAAGTGTACTAAATAAATCTTACCCAAGACTATATCTTACATTTTCACTCCTTAAGCAACTCGTCACCCACACAAATCAACTAGGAAATCTTCTTTTATCTTCCTAAGTACATGTACAACCTAGGATCAATTAAGGCTTGTCCTTAATGTTCCCAATTAGCTAAAACCCATTGTGTAATAACCACTTTGGATCCCTCTTTCTTGCTCTTGATACCCGCGGCCAACACACACATACACATACCATAAGATTACCAAAATCCTAAGAAATCTTGTACCATGATCTTGTAATTAAGGAATGTACTAGGTGGTTAAATCAAAACCATTTGAGCTTAACTAGAAACCTCAAAACCACCACATAAGGGCACGGTTTTGGTTTAGTTAGGGACTAGGGAAACTAACTAACCTTAGGCCTATATAAACCCACTCCTATCTTGGCAAAACACTTCTTGCAACTCCTAAACACTCTCTCAATCAAAACCATCCATATTTCCCTCATTGTCTTCGGGTTAAACAATAACCGAACCCATACGCACCCTCATCTTCACATCTAACCTCACTCGAACATATAAGTGATACTAGGACTTCGTACAAGGTCATAGGAAGGTGCACGAGCCAAGATTGGGTTAATTAATAAGCTTTGAAGCTTAGGGTTGACATACATTTGAGTATAACACATCGGGTTGTCATCCTACACGTTACACGACACATTCAAGGCGCTAGGACCTTTGTAAGTCGCGTTCTAAATATACGTGCTCATGTCATACTTTCCTTTCCTTGTTTGCTAGTCTTTTGGTCACGTTAGTTTGTATTTAACAAACCAACGTGAGCATATTCGTGCATAGTGCAACCATGCATGTTTCACGCATGTATACTTGTATGTAAATCTCTTGTGTGGTGCTAGGACATGCTAAAATGTGTAACATATTTAAAACAAGGCTTAACAAGACTAGGGCTTGTAAGTTCTCATTTAAAAACGAATTGCATGCGAAACCACACATAAACCTTTCACTAAAAACGTAACGACATGGCTTGGGAAAGAGTATACGAACTTATTAAATGGTTGCATGTGATAAACGCGACCATTATATGTGCTAAACGAGCTATTTTGGTTTACTAGTAAACTTATAAGCCTTATAACCCAACTAGTAAGTTTAACGGGCCACAAATGGGTCCGTTAAACCTAACAGGCCGCGTCTAAGGGGCCCACAGCTTATTAATAAGCTCCTTGAGCTTATTAAGAAGCCAAATTGTACTTGTGGAATTTATACAAACCATGATGTAAATATGAACCTAACCGGACCCTGATTAGGCTTGGCAGCCCATTACCATACCCAACCACGAGCCCATAAGCCACGAATAAGCTTAAACAACTTATTTGTGAGCTTATGCAGTTTATTAAGCTTATTAGGCTTAGAAGATGGTAATGGACCTAAATTGGACAAGCTTGAACATAACAAACCTTAAACGAGCTCTTAATGGGCCTAAAATCCCATTAATGGGGCTTATAGCTTATGGAATAAGCCAGGAAGTACGAACATCTTAAAACAGGATCATAAGTGCTTATTAAGACTAGAAAATAAGTTGGATCATGTTATAAAACCTTAAGGGACCCTTTGAAATGTTTTGGGTTAAGGTTATTAGGCTAACGAGCCCAATAAGCTCACCCGATCTTATTTTTTTTAGCTTAACAGTTTCACATAAACTTATATAATCCAAATGAGTGCTTATGTGCTTTTAGAATCTTAAATGGACCATTTATTTGCTTAATGGGCTTCAACGAGTCCAATAAGCTCAATAAGCTCAAATAAGCCCACACGAGCTTATTTTTTAGTATTAACAGTTTCATTGAGCTTAAATGAGCTTAATGAGAGCTTATGTGCTTTTAGAATCCTTAATGGACCATTAATCTGCTTAATGGACTTTAACGAGCCCACTAAGCCCAATAAGCTAAAATAAGCTCATCCGAGCTTATTCATAAGCTGCCACAACTTATATGGCTTATTGGAGCTTAATAAAACCTATTGTCACTTGTTAGAACTTAATTGGGCTTAAAATGCAAATTTTTATAAGTTGAGGGACTAAAAGTGTCAATTTGTAAACTTGAGGGTTAAAACTACCAAAACGGATTTTATAAGTCTAGGGACTGTTTTTGACATTCTGAATCTTAAAAGGCTATTTTGAAAGTATAAGGACCTAAAGTGTAATTTTTGTAAAGTTGAAGGACTAAAGGTGTAAATGTGGAAAATTAAGGGTTTAAAGTGTAAATATTATATTTTCATAAACATAAGGACTGTTCTTGTAAATATAGAAAACCTAAGGGTATTGTATGGACGAAAGTGATTTTAATAAACACTTAACGAATTGGACAAGTTATAATATTTATCGGATATTATACAAATTAAAACACGACTTAATAAATATGTATATTTATTAATAACGTTTATACATATACTTGAACGTGTGTAATCGTATACCTTCCCAAGAGCCAACAAGTAAAGACAAATACAATAAACATGTGCACCACCACACAAGTGATAACAGTATATATAAACTAGCACTTTATTGTAGTTTATGCATTAAGTCGTTAGCCTAAACTTGTAGACTAAGACTGGCCGTATTTACTTAGGTATTTGACGGTGAGATCCAATTGCCATACTTGGATATAATTATCATTCACAGGGGACTACCTACTAAGGTGAGTTCATAGCCCCATGCTTTACAATTATTTAAATGTTTTACATTTTTTTGGGGGGAGAACATGCTTTGTTTTACAAATTGGACGCAAGGGTACATTTTATACAATGATTACGTGTTTTGCCTAAGTAGCGATAACCCACTGAGCCCTTTATCATGAACTGTCAATTACTAGATTGTAAGCGCGAGTGTTATAAATAGATCTATTTGGGATTGACGTCCCTGTTTGGGTGAGTAGCGCTCACTGTGCCAGTTTGCCGGACAACAAACGTATACCATGTCGGATTTGGGATGTTGCGGGTTAGAACATCATTCACGGGCATTGTTGGCAATTTATTGCATTCATACATGTCGAGCTTCAGTGTCATGAGCTTAGGAAAACGTAATTACTTTTTATGATGTTTGCATATGTTGCAATTTATTGCATTCATACATGCCGAGCTTCAGATACATTGGGGGTCACTCTTTGGAGAGAGTCAATACTAAAGATTTGGGTCGTATTACATTTTGGGAACATTTGTTATAAACCAAAATCTTTACTTATATTGTCGAACAATTTGAAGCCATGAGCTTATGTAATGAACAAGTATTTTGTTAATCCAATGTATCTTTTTAAAACGACACGTTTAGTGGTCGTTCTCATATCTTGTGCTATTGATCTATGAAGTAACGCCCTCGGATATTCAACATTCCGCTGCAACCCAGATTTGGGGGTGTTACAGATTGGTATCTAGAGCCAAGGTTATAGAGAACCAGGTCAAAAGTTTTTGTCTGGACTATAACCATTTTCAAACACTGCATTCACAAATGGGGTTTGCACGGGACACACATACATTACTTGTTTGCAATCTAGCATATGTGCTTACATGACATACATTGTTTTAGCATTAGTAGCTTACTAAGTGCTTGCATGATTGATATACGAGTATATAAATTATATTACGTATATTACTATAAGAGTCTTAAAATTTTATACTTATATAAGTTATTTTGTTTTTACAGCAGTCATGTCTTCTGCATCATCTGCGGTTACCTACACTTCCGTCTACACCAATTCTGAGCCAGGGAGGGTATTTTGGGGAGCTGACGAGGAGCTGTCGGACGGTGGTTCTCCACGAGTCATCGTATACGGATACGATGGACTCCCTATGCAGCCGGTAGCCCCACCATCACCGGATTACATACCTGGCCCCGAGGAGCCACAGACACCACCAGTACCACAGGACGAGGATGAGCGTGAGCCTATGTTCATACAGCCACATGATCCTGACTACGTGTCAGAGCCTATATACCCTGAGTATATACCATTGGAGGATGAGCATGTGTTTCCGGTTGAGGAGCAGCCATTACCTCCTATTGATTCACCTACTGTTGAGTCACCAAGATATGTTGTTGAGTCGGATCCAGAAGAGGATCCAGAGGAGTAAGAGGATGATGAGACAGAGGATGGTCCTGTTGACTATCCCATGGATGGGGGAAAGGATGGAGATGATGATGACGGAGATTTACATGGGGATGACGCCGATGAGGATGGTGAGGAGGAAGAGGAGGAGCACTTAGCTCCGGCCGACTTCACTATTATTGTACCTACTGTTGAGTTTGTTTCCCAACCTGAGGGAACAAATCCTGTTACACCACCACCCTTTACTGACATTACTACCACTGGAGCTAGGATTACTGTTCGGCTTCAGGCTTCTATATCCCTTCTACCAGAGGCAGAGGTTAAGAGACTTCTAGCCATGCCTACTCCACCATCATCACCACTTATCTCACCATCACCACCCTCTGCAGGGGAGTGCCTTGCTAGGTGCATGACCCCATCTGCACATTCATCACCACTACCTGTACCATCACCATTACTACCATCATCTGGGTGTCCAACCCTATATCCAGGGAACACTCAGGATAGCTACACTCTTGCCTTGTTGATGCGGTTACTACCGTATTACCATCACCTCCACTACCACCATCTTTATACATACCACCACCCGTTGACCGTAGGGATGACATTCCTGAGTCTGAGCGGCCACCTCGCAAGAGGTCGTGTTTGTTTGCTCTAGGCTCTAGGTATGAGGTCGGGGAGAGTTCTACTGCTAGACCCACCAGAGGTCGGGGGATCGATTATGAGTTTGTCAGCACCGTAGATGCTAAAGCGAGATGACGGGGGCTTAGAGAGGTTGGGTATGGTATTAGGGATACTTGGGTAGATCTGGCAGAGGCAGTTCCTAAGATAGCACCTATGACTGTGGGAGAGGTCAATACTAGGGTTACAGAGCTTACTGAGCTCCATGAGCATGATACGCAGGACTTATAGGCTTACTAGAGGCTTGCTCAATGATTAGTAGGACTCGCATGTCACAGCGAGTCACTATGAAGCTCGCAGCGGGTCGACTTGCTTATGAAGGATAGGATAGCTCATTAGGAGACAGTATTGATTGTAGAGGAGGAGGCTTATGCTTCCCGAGAGGCTTGGGCTTATTCGGTAGGAATGAGTCAGACAGTCCATTATGAGCTTCAGACCCACCGTAAGCATGTGTATGCATACGAGTCCTAGATCCAGGCACATCAGACACAGCTACAGCTGCAGGGTACTCTTATTCAGACACAACACCAGGTGCATAAGACTCGCTCCCAGATGCAGTAAACTGAGATGGCAGAGCTGCGAGAGACTGGCCGTAGACGTAAGGCACAGATGGTAAATATTCTCCGAGTGATGAGAGACATGAGATTGAGAGTTATGGGTATCAAGCAGGGACGGTGTTAGCACTGCTTGAGAGCAGCAGAGGAGAGCTAGACAACCAGGACCAGATGTTAGAGTTCCAGATCCACAGGATGCTTCTAGAGATGTCGATAGTCACATCTAGTGATTTATGTCATTTTACTTTGTTAGGCAGTTGTACAGGCATGTTAAGTATTAGGGGTTCTCCCCGCTAGTATAGCCTTAGATCTTTTGTATTGTATTTTGTGTACCAAAAACTATTTCATGTAAAATTTTCCAAGTTATAAATGAAATAGATGTGTTATGTTGTACTATATACCTCTCTAGTGTTGGTTGGTTATCTATAAATTATTGTATATCTTGTTCTTGGCTCACGTTTTGTCTTGGTAATTTAGATTAATCTGCGGCACCTGTGACAAGACGGGGACCGAATACCCCACCTAACAATACCAACCCAAACAACATTACTCCAGAATCTGTTCAAGCTATGATTGATCAAGCTCTTCAGCGAAACTCCACCAATGGAGATGGAGGCCACAGTTCACACGGGGATAACTGAAGGAATATGCAAACTACACACCCTTGTTTCTACGCTGACTTCATGAAATGTCAACCTTTGAACTTCAAAGGAAATGAAGGCGTTGTCGGTTTAACCTGGTGGATTGAAAAGATGGAATCATTTTTCAATATCAGTGGTTGTGCTATTGAAAATCAGGTTAAGTTTGCCACTTGCACTCTGTTAGGGGCTGCTTTGACTTGGTGGAATGGTCAGATTAAGGAAAACCTTAGGTCCCGATGCATGATTCGATACTTTGGGAAGTACTCAAGAAAGAAAATGTCGGACAAGTATTGTTCCGCAGGGAGAAATCAAAGAAAACTAGAAATCGAGTTCCTTGTACGGAACCTAAAGGTCAAAGGCGAATGATGTTCAACATACACTGAACGTTTCAAGAGCTAACCTGATAATGTACCATGTTATTTGCTAATGAAACTGAGAAGGTTGACAAGTTATAGTGGACACCTTGATATCATTTATGGAATGTGAGTCTCCGACCCAAGACGTAGTGAGACTATTGGTTGGCCACACGACTGATGGATCAGAAACTTTATTGCACATATGCAGAAAGGCAGACTGTGGCAAACAAAAGGTGGGCTGATGATTCATCCAAAACAACCATGGCAATCAACAAAAAAAAACCTAAAAAACCTTCAAGAGACAGAATGTCGCCAAGGTCTACAATATGGGGGCAAGTGAAAAGAAGCCGTATGGTGGATCTTTGCCAAAGTGCACCAAGTGCCATTTTCATCACAATGGCCCGTGTACTCAGAAATGTCGTAAATGTAACAAGGAAGGGCACTTTGCCCGCAACTGCACAGGTTTTGGAAACACTAATGTTGCTAATGCTCAGAGGGACAATAGGGCAGTTCCCAAGGGGAATGGTTGTTTTGAATGTGGAGCTCCAGGACATTTCAAGAGAGATTGCCCAAAATTAAAGAATAAGGTCGGGGGAAATGGGAATGCACAAGGCTTGGGTTTACGCAGTTGGAAAATCATGAGAAAGAATAAGAGACTCAATGTCATCTTGGTCGTTCCTCTTAAACAACCGCTATGATCTATTTATTTGACACTGGTGCGATAAAAAAGTTTTATTATTAGTGCGATATTAGTTCCCGGATTGACATCGCCAACTCATTAGAAATAGTTATGACGTTGAAATTACTAACCGGAAAATGTCAGCGATAGGCCACTAATTGTACGGGTTGCACTTTTAAAATTCTGTAATGCCATCGTTCAACAAAGCTCTATGCTGTAGAACTGGGTGTTTCGACGTTATTATCGCATGGTTGGTTTAGAGGTGTCACGGTGATCGTGTATGATGACGAAACTTGTTTGAATTCTCTATGGGAATGAAAACCTTGATTTTTCGGTGGAGACAAAAAGTAAACATGGCAGAAGAGATCTCGGTTGACCATTATCTCATGTTCAAAGGCTCAAGAGTACATGGCGAAAGGATGTCAGATCTTTTTGGCACAAATATCCACCCAGAAGGAGGAGGACAAGTCGGAAGGAAAGTAACTTAAGGACGTACCAATCATTCAAGATTTTTCAGAAGTGATTCTTGAGGACTTGTTGGGTCTTCCTCCAGCTCGACCGGTGGAATTCTAGATCGACTTGATTCCAGGAGTCGCGTCCGTAGCTTGAGCACCGTATCGATTGGCACCGTCTGATATAAAGGAATTATCAGAACAACTGCAAGATCTTTCCGATAAAGGCTTCATAATACCTAGTTCCTCACCTTGGGGAGCCCCAGTCATGTTCGTCAAAAAGAAGGATGGGTCATTCAGGATGTGCATTGACTACCGGGAGTTAAATAAGCTACAGTTGAAAGAATCGTTATCCACTCCCGAGGATCAATGATTTATTCGTCATACTCCAAGGATCCATAATTTATTCATAGATATGATTTGAGATAGGTTATCACCATGCTGAGGTACGGAACAAGACTTCCAAAGACGGGATTCCAAACTATGGTTATGGTCATTACGAGTTTTAGGTTATGCCTTGGACTAACCATAACGCACATGCGTTATTCTTGGGACCTTCATGACCGAAGGGTGCAAGCCCTACTAGGATAAAGTGTAATATCTTCATTGATGATATACGTTTTATTCAAAGGACAAGATAACCTACGGGAAATAAAGAATACATTCTTAAGGCAGTTTTGGAATTGCTTAAGAAAGAGAAGTTGTATGCCAAGTTTTCAAAGTGTGAATTTTAGATTCCGAAGGTACAATTTCTCGGTCACGTCATTGATACAGAGGCATTCATGTGGATCCAGCCAAGATAGAATCTATCAAGGATTGGGCATCTCCTAAGACACCGACGGAGATCCGCCAATTTTTAGGTCTTGCTGGTTACTATCGAAGGTTTATTGAGGGATTTTTGAAGATTGCTAAATCAATGACAAAGCTTACTCAGAAGGGGATCAAGTTTGACTAGGGTGAAAAGGAAGAAAACACTTTTCAGTTAATAAAGTAGAAGTTGTGCAGTGCACCGATTCTGGCTTTATCTGAAGGAAGCGAAGATTTTATGGTCTATTGTGATACTTCACACAAGGGTTCAAGTGATGTGTTGATGCAGAGAGAGAAGGTGATTGCCTAGCTTATCGACAACTAAAAATCATGAGAGAACCTACACCACTCATGATTTTAGAACTTGGATATCAGTGGTGTTTGCTTAAGATATGGAGACATTATCTAATATGGACAGATGCACGTGCTTCACCGACCCATAAAAGTTACAACCTTTCTTTGACCAAAGGAGCTTAACATAAGACAACGCCGTTGGCTAGAATTGCTAAGTGATTACGATTGTGACATTCATTATCACCTAGGGAAGGCAAACATAGTGGCTGACGCATTGAGCCGTAAGGAACGGATTGAGCCATTGTGGGTTCGAGCCTTAGTTATGATATATGGCTTGGGATTCCCAAACAAATACTAAAAGCTCAGATCGAAGCCCTAAAACCAGAGAATCTTGAGAAAGAAGATGTAGGTGGTATGATCAGAAGGGATATACCTAAGGAAAAGTTGGAACCACGTGCCGATGGAACCTTATGTAGGTGGTATGATCAGAAGGGATATACCTTATGGTTGCCTTGCTATGGCAACTTAAGATCCATGATTATGCACGAATCCCATAAGTCAAAATATTCTATCCATCCCGGTTCCGAAAAGATGTATCAAGATATGAATAACCTATATTGGTGGCCCAATATGAAAGCTGACATCGCCACCTATGTTAGCAAGTGCTTGAGTGTAAAAGGTCAAAGGTCGTAAAATCAGAGGCCATCGAGATTGTTAGTACAACCAGCAATACCCGATGTGCAGTGGAGTGGGATAATATCACGATGGATTATTATCACAAGCTCAAAGTCGTCCCAAGGTTTGACACCATCTGGGTTGGATTATGGATCGACTTACAAAAATTGCTGCATTTTGACAATAAGGGAGAATGATTCCTTTAGACAAGTTGGAAGGTTTTGTACCTGGGAACAGGTATAGTAGCAAGACCACGGCATATGTTTCAATCATCTGCGATCGTGATGGGAGGTTCACATCAAACTTCTGGAGATCATTTCAGAAAGCTTTGGGTACAGATCTGAGTATGAGCATCGCGTATCATCCGGAAACTGACGGTCAGAGCGAAAGGACTATTCAAACTCTCGAGGACATGCTACGTGCTTGCATGATCGATTTTGGAAAAGGCTGGGTTAAGCATTTTCCATTAGCCGAATTTTCGTATAACAACAGTTATCATGCTAGCATAAAGGCCGCACCTTATGAGGCACTTTATGGCCAAAAATGTCGATCACCTGTGTGATGGGCCGAAGTTGGAGAAGCTTAACTGACCGGTCTGGAAATGATCCAAGAAACAACAGAAAAGATTGTCATGATCAAGCAGAGAATTCAAGCTGCTCAGGATCGACAAAAGAGCTACGCTGATTTAAAACGAAAGCCTATAGAGTTTGAAGTTGGGGATAGGGTTATGCTCAAGGTCTCGCCTAGGAAAGGGGTTGTATGATTTGGTAAGCGGGGAAAGTTAAACCCGAGATATGTCGGACCTTTCATGGTGTTAGCCAAGGTTGGGAAGGTTTCCTACAGGCTGGAACTTCCTCAAGAATTGAGCAGGGTTCACCATACTTTCCATGTGTCTAATCTGAAGAAAAGTTACGATGGACGACCATTGCCATGCCGTTGGAAGGATTTCACGTAGATATAGCTCCAGTTTATGGAGTGCCTGTTGAATTCATAGAACGGGAGATCAAACGATTTATAGCGAAGACGGATACCATTGGTTAAAGTTTGCTGGAACTCTAGGAGAGGTCCTGAGTTCACCTGGGAACGTAAAGATTCATTCAAATAGAAATACCCACAGCTTTTCACAAACCAGGCTTCGTCATCCACTACAAGGTCTTAAGCTTTGAGGACAAAGCTCTTTTAACGGGTAGAGACTGTAACATTTCTCAATTTTAGGTCATTTTATGACTCCTATTATTCTTCACTATTTATTTTAGTCTGATACGCGTTGACTTTTAAATTAACTTTTAAGCTAAATCGCGTAGACTAGAAATAATCATTTAACGTAAACAGTTACCAAATAAATTAAGGGTTACGTCAAGCAAGTGTTATGTAATTATTAGAAAGGTAATTATTGACTTTGCGCGTTTTATTTTTATTGGTCACGTAAAAGGCTTACGTTTCGCAATAAAATACATTTAGACACACCTCGGAAATACCTAGACTTACCTAGACTCAAACCAATACCCACTTTTAATCCTTAAACACAAAAATTATTCAATTCTTATGTTAATGAGTCATTTTGTCCAAATATGGATAAGCAAGACCCATAAACAATTTGTCCCACATGTTTAAACATCTAGCAAATCTTCTTTTATCTCCTAAGTACATGTACAACCTAAGTTTAATTAAAACGTGTACTTAATGTCCCTAAATAGCTCATCACATAATGGATAATAACCTCATTGGATCCCTCTTTCTTGCTTTGTTAACCGCGAACAAGAACAACATACACAAACCATAAGATTTTCATAATCTTAGTAAATCATGTACAACTATCTTGTAATTAAGGATTTGTACTAGGTGGTTTAATAGGAAAACCATTTGAGCTAATTAGAAACCTTAAAACCACTATATAGGGCACGGTTTGCTTTGGTATTAGGACTAGAGGAGCTAACATAAATTCCGAAGCCTATATAAAACTCACTCCAACTTAACCTTAAACATTTCGCGTCAACTCTTAAACTCACAAAACTCTCTCAATCAAAACCATAATTGTTTCTCTTTTGGTTTCAGGATTCATCACAGCCGTGACATAACACCCACGATTGCTTGCAAGCGAAACACTCTGAGTTATAATATAGGGGATCATTAAGCTTCGGGTAGACGTCTTAAGGGTTGAAGGCAAGGAAGTACTCGGCTTAAGCTAAGGCTTGAGGTCTGTACACTTCGGGTTGTCTTTACACGTGACCATCTTTAGACTTTTTGTAAGTCACGTTCAAAGCTTTATACACATTTGTATTATATTGGTTTCTTTGTTTTCTAGTCGATTTGGTCATGTTAGTGTAAATAACAAAAGAACGTGAGCAATGTGCATGCTAAATGCAAAGCATGCATGTTATACGCGTACACATATATATATTATCACTTATGGGGTGCTAAGAGATGGAAGACGTGATTTAAAAATAAGCTAAGGCCTTAAACATGTTCACTAAATTACTAGAATGGGAACCAATGTGAATATTAACTCATTTGTATGAAATACACAAAAACCACACGTAAACTTTTCATGAACACTTGATGGTTTAGTTGGAAAAAGAGTATTACGAGTAATAAAAGATGGCATGTGATAAAACACGATCATGTAATGTTTTCGAGTGTTAATTAAGACTATAATCCCTTAGAACCCAACTAGTAAGCTAACGGGCCACAATGGTGCTCGTTAAAACCTACAGGCCCGCATTAAGGGCTGTCCACAGCTTATTAATAAGCTCCTTGAGCTTATTAAGAAGCCAAATTGTACTTGTAGAACTTATACGAACCATGATGTAAATATGAACATAACCGGACCCTAATTGGCCTTGGCAGCCCATTACCATAGCCAACCGCAAGCCCATAAGCCACGAATAAGCTTAAACAGCTTATTTGTGAGCTTATACAGTTTATTAAGCTTATTAGGCTTAGAAGATGCTTAATGCGACTAAATTGGACAAGCTTGAACATATACAAACCTTAAACAAGCTCTAAGTGGGCCTAAAAGCCCATTAACGGGGCTTATAGCTTATGGAATAAGCCAGGAAGTATGAACAGCTTAAAACGGGCTCATAAGTGCTTATTAAGACTAGAAAATAAGTTGGATCATGTTATAAAACCTTAATGGACCCTTTGAAACATTTCGAGTTAAGGTTATTGGGCTAAACAAATTGGGTTAACAGCCAATAAGCTCAAAATAAGCTCACCGAGTTATTTTTTTAGCTTAAAACCCGTTCCAATAACTTATATAAGCCAAATGAGTGCTTATGTGCTTTTAGAATCTTAAAGGGAAATTTATATGCTAATGGGCTTTCAAACGAGTCCAATAAGCTCAATAGCTCAAAATAATCTCCCCGAGCTATTTTTTCAGCATTAAACGTTTCATTGAGCTTAATGTGTGCTTATGTGCTTTTCTAACTTCATTGGACCATTAATTGCTTTAATAATGGACTTTAACGCGCACAAAGCCCAATTAAGCTAAAATAAGCCTCATTCGTAGTTTATTTAATATAGCTGCAAAGCTTATATTGCTTATTGGAGTTAATAAAACTATTGTCACTTGTTAAGAAACTTAATTGGGCTTAAAATGCAAATTTTTACATGTTAAGGACTAAAAGTGTTAATTTGTAAACTTGAGGGTTAAAACTGCCAAAACTGATTTTATAAGTCTAGGGACTGTTTTTGACATTCTGAAACTTAAAGGGCTGTTTGAAAGTATAAGGACCTAAGTCGTAATTTTTGTATGTTTAAAAGGATAAAGGTTGTATATGTAGAAACTTAAGGGTTTAAAGTGTAAATATTATATTTTCATAAACATAAGGACTGTTTTTGTAAATATAGAAAACCTAAGGGTATTTTATGAACAAAGTGATTTTAATAAACACTTAACGAATCGGACAAGTTATAATATTTATCGGATATTATACAAATTAAAACACGACTTAATAAATATGTATATTTATTAATATAAAAAAAAATAAAAAAGAACAAAAACGGTTTTTTTTTTATACATATACTTGAACGTGATGTAATCGTTATACCTCATCAAGAGCCATCAAGTAGAGACAAAATATAATAAACATGTGCCACCACCTCACTAAGTGATAACAATATATATAAACTAGCACTTTATTGTAGTTTATGCATTAAGTCGTTAGCCTAAACTTGTAGACTAAGACTAGTCGTATTTACTTAGGTATTTGACGGTGAGATTTAATTGCCATACTTGGATATAATTATCATTCACAGGGGACTACCTACTAAGGTGAGTTCATAGCCCCATGCTTTTCAATTATTTAAATATTTTACATCTTTGGGGGAGACATGCTTTGTTTTACAAATTGGACACAAAAGGTACTTTTTATTAAATGATTACGTGTTTTGCCTTAGATAGCGATAACCACTGAAGCCCTTTATCCATGAACTGTCATTTACTAGATTGTAAGCGCGGTGTTATAAATAGATCTATTGGGATTGACGTCCCCGTTTGGGTGGTGAAGTAGCGCTCATGTGTCGTTTGCCGGACAACAAACGCTTGTTATACCATGTTCAGATTTGGATGTTGCGGGTTAGAAATCATTCGAGGGCTTGGTTTGGCAATATATTGCATTAATACATGTCGAGCTTCAGTGTCATGAGCTCTAGGAAAAAACGAAATTACTTTTATGATGTTTGCATTGTTGCTAATCATACACTGCGGAATCTTGCGGTCTACAAATGATTTCATTAAACTATGATTCACCAACTTTATGGTTGACATTTTTAAGCATGTTTTTCTCATGTCAATAAGTCACGTGGTGCCAGATTCAGTAGGGTCACTCTTTGGAGAGAAGTCAATACTAAGATTTGGGATCGTATTACAATTTGGAACATTTGTATATAAACTAAAATCTTTATTTTTTGTCGGACAATTTGAAGCCAGAGCTTATGTTAATAACCAAGTATTTGTTTTATCCAATGTTGTAGCTTTTTTAAAACGACACGTTTAGTGGGTCGTTTTCATATCGTGTGCTATTGATCTAGGAACGAACGCCTCGGATATTTAATATGTCCGTGCAACTCAGATTTGGAGGTGTCTACCCATAATTGTTGTTGGTAGTAAATATCCATAGTTTTGACTACTTTATACATTCCCATTTGCAATGTGCAAATTTCTTCCCAACGTACCGAAATAGAAAATTGACACAAAAGACTCGAGCAATACTACTTTAACTTAAGCAACTAGCAATGATAACGGACTTAATCTAAAGAGGAGGCTAAGGTGTAACGAACAAACAGTGGTGTTATTCCTAATAGGGACTTGGCTTGTTGATTTTTTAGAGGTATCTTACTCTTCAGTTGAGAGTAAAACAAAGGTCTTATACGGGGATTAACTAAACCAGGTGTAGTTAGTTAATAAACAACGTTTAAAGGCTTTCTTGAGTGTAATCCTAGAAATTTACATTTAAACAAGTTTACTCCATCTTAAACATTTACTTATTATTATGGTCTTGTAATAGCTTATACCAGCCAAGTCTTCTAAAGTTCTACAACATCACCAAAACATCATATTTATGAAATTTGATAGTAACACATTTGGAAACGGGGATAGGTTAAATCCTCACAATATCTAATAAGGGTTATTGTGTGCAGGTTATGTAACAAGTAATTTCACAAAAGTATGCTTGAATTTTTTTTTAAATTTGAGCATAATTTAAGCATTTTATGTGAATAATAGGACAAGTATACATTCTAATTCCCATCCCCCTACTTGAATTATACAACGTCCTTGTTGTATAGATAAAACATTAAAAACGGGAAATTAAAAAAAATTAGAATGAGAAACTCCCCTGATATTTTGCTTGGTAGATTCTCCAAGTTTAGTTTATGAGCAAGAATGTGTGTTCTAAAGAGGGTCTGAATCCTAGCACGAACAGCACACACAGAATTCCAAAAAATATCCAGTTCACCAAATCTTTTCGTTCAGAAGGTTTCTATATTAAGCATAAGAAAACAAGTGCAATTTCTTTCTCTATGTATTCGCTGGTTAGACTCGAAATAAAATCCTAAAAACTGTACAGGAATTCGATACGCCGTATCCATACCCTAAGATACGACGTATTGATACCTGTGTCAAATACGTTGTATTCGTTTAACGAATATGTTGTATTGACTGTGCTAAAAAATAAAGACTGGATAACGTCCAGAAGGTCAATACGTCGTATCCATGGGGTTTGGATACGTCGTATACACAGTCTGGAAAGACAGACTCGATAAGAAAATTGAAAATACATTCTGGGTTGTCTCCCGGCAAGTACTTTTCTTTCAGCTAGTCTTTAAGTTAGACTTTTTCCTTTCAGCTTCTTCACACCATCTCATGCACGCTTATGTGTTCGCGTGTGAGCCATTCTTCTATCTTCGCATCTCGGACATATTCGGGTCTTAAGTTCAAGACCCACTTGCAGAAACTCTTGAGCTTTTGGTACGAGTGCGAGATCCCATTCATCTTATCTTCTTCACTCACCTTTAGTAATGGTGGGATCTTGTTGCATTGTTCATTAGTGTAGCATTTAAACCTCAGATGTGACCGCACCATTTGGTAAGTAACTTCTTCATTACCATTGTAAATGGTAATCATTCCTTCAAACCGTCTTGCATTAATCCTAACTTCTCTCAAAAACGATTTGCCAAAAATAACATCGCCCATTCCTTTATCATGATAAGCATCCATATCTTCTAAAATTGCAAAATCTGTTAAGATAGAAAAAGTTCCAACAAAGATAGGTATGTTCATTAAGGCTCCAACTACATTATTTCCCTTGTATTCTAATTTGTCCTTCATTATAAAATTATAAAACTTTTTGGACATCACATTTACGTACAAGATAGGGAAACAAATTAACGTGTAAAAATTCAAAACCTATCATGCAAGAAAACTTCAAGTTGTGAGCACAATCAATACGGATCTTCTTATCGTGGTCGCAATCACTAGGATACCTAAAAATTTCGCTAACCATTCTAGCATCATTCCTAGCTCTAAATTCCTCAACTACCTCACCTTCCTCAATGGTGGGCATTAAATCATCAACTTGATCTCTCCTAAGCTCTAATGGTATATTAAGATCATTTAGTTCTATGTAATCTCTAAATAAATGGTTTAATGATCTATTTAACACCAAAATCTCTCCCATTAGCCTAGCTTCTAAATAAAGTTCCATTTTTTCTCTTAAGCTTAATATGTAGACCCTCTTAATTAAACTATTAGCAGGTTTAACACTTTTGAAAATTATTTTCTCTTCCCTAACCCTCAAAGTAATCTTCCTTTTGAAAATATCAATCTTAGCAAGGGCGATAGACAAAAATGGTCTTCCGAGGATCAAGGGCACTTTGATATCCTCGGGCATATCAAGAATTATAAAATCTACCGGGAAAACAAATTTACCAATACCTACTAGCACGTTTTCAAAAATTCCTTTTGGATATTTCACGGTCCTATCTGCTAATTCAACTGTCAACTTAGTGTGAGCTAATTCTCTTAAACCTAAGTTAAGATAGGTCGGGAGAGGCATGACACTTACGCTAGCTCCTAAGTTAACAAGGGCATTATCAAAGCAAACATTATTAATATAGCAAGGTAAAGTGAAACTCCCTAGGTCTTTCTCCTTTCGGGGTATGGATTTATCGATATGTAAAGCTCCATATGAGTAAGCTTCTGAAAATTGCGGTCCATATGATCCCTTATTTTCTTCACAATAGCAATCATTCAAACGACTTAGAAATGGGATTGTCGTTTGTCTTGTCTCGTACATCAGTGTATTGTTATGTCCAGTGGATCTAATACGACGTATCGAGCTTGCATTAGCTTCAACAGTAGTCGAGATCAACTTGACATGGTCTCTCGGGTTAGTTTTAATGAAGCTCGATAAACTTCCAAATCCTCTTTCTTGTAGTACCTTGCTCATTTGCCCAAATTAGATCTCCAAAGTTTTAATTGATGCTCTTTGGTTCCTTATGGTAGCATCCGTTGAAGCTTGGATCTCTTTGATCAAATTGGAGTTCTCCTCATTTCTTTTTGCCGATTCCCCCATAAATTTGTTTATGGTTTCTTCCAAAGATTGCCTTCATTCTTGGTACGAAGGGTTTGCATTATTCCTTTGATAGAATCCCAGAGCAGTTTCTCTATATCCCCCTCCTTGAAAAGGTGCACCAAATTGAGTATAGTAAGCTTCTTCGAGGGTTTTCCATTCTTCCTTGAGTGGGCAATCTTTGGTGTAGTGGGGACCTTTACATTGTTCACATCCTACTTGAGCAACATAAACTTTTTCATTCACTTTCTTTATTTCTTTTCTAAGATTGTTGAGTTGTGATTGTATGGCTGCTAATCCGTCAGAAGTTTTAGTACTTCTGGTCCTAGATGATCCATTATGCCATTTTTTAGAGTATTCAGCCATTTCTTAGATGGCTACTTTCGCATCAGGAACAGTCTTCAATGGTATGGCTCCTATTGAGTCAAGAATTTATCTAGTTGGAACATCCAATCCATTATAGAACAAGACTACCTCCTGCATCTTTGCTAAATAGTATTGAGGACACTTCATCAAGAGTTCTTTAAATCGCTCCCAAGCTTGATAGAGGTTTTCATCCGGTTCTTGCTGAAAGTTGTTGATCTCCTCCATTTTCTTTGCAGTACGAGCAGGTGGGCAATATTTTCTTAGAAACTTTGTCTTCATATCTTCCTAAGTTGTAATCGAACCAGATGGTTTGTTTCTTAGCCAACGACTTGTTGCTCCAGTTAAGGACATAGGAAAGGCTCTAAGCATCACTTGGTCTATAGTTATATTAGGGATGTGGAATAAATCGACGATCTCAAGAACTTTTTCAATGTGTTCGTTCGCATCTTCATGATCCAAACCACTAAAGGTGTTACTACGTAGTTCCTTGAGAAATTAGCCTTTTAGTTCAAAGTTATCATTGTCCTCGATTTTAGGTCTAGCAACTCCCGATTCATAGTCGGCTCAAGTTTTGCTCATGTATTGCTCTATAGTTTCCACCATTGTTTCCGCAACTTCTTCCTTCGAATATTCTTCTTGGTCAGAAAATAGATCGAAATCAGGAAATCTCAATTCGTCAAGACTTGCTGTCTTGAAGTGATTCCTAGATGATCGAATCTCTCGTTCCGGCTCCTTAAAGGGCGTAAATAGTTCCTTAGTTGAACTTCTTATCATGCACTACCTAAAAAATAGGATAAACAGTCAGTAGGATGGGCTTAGGTTAAAGAAAATACACATATACGAAAATCAAATGTGAAAACTAGATATGTTACTGTATCAGATAATAAATACGCCGTATTTAATGGAACTGAATACGCCGTATTAATCTTTTGAAAGAATACGATGTATTGGATAAGAAAGTTAGATACGCCGTATCCAATAGAAGTGGATACGCCGTATCCAATAGAAGTGGATACGCCGTATCGGGTTATCGACCAGAACAGTGTATTAGAAAACAATTAATTTACACAAACAATTAAACTAAGCAAATATACAAGCAAACAAATATACAGAATATACAAAATTATACAGAATTATACACTAATCTAAATTACACTAATCCTAAGGGTTTGATCTAATCTAATGTTAAAAACCAAAATATCAAATAAAAATCAAGATTAAATTTTTCACTCCCCGACAACGGCGCCAAAAACTTGATTGTGTTGTCGTGTAGGTGTAATTTATGCTTTCAAGTTTTAAATTTATATTTTGCCGACTTTACCTAAAACAACACTTTAACGGGTAGTGTACCCGGTCATATGGGAGTTTTGTAGTAAGTAGGGTGTCGATCACTAAGAGCGAGAACCAATCTTTCATTTTATTAATATTTTGGTTATCTAAACTAATTTAATACTATTTTATGTTAAACCTACGCTAAACCTATGCTAAACGTATGTTAATCCTAAATCTAACAAATAAGGGGGGGTTTCAGCCTGAGAGACTGGCACGGGTTTTGTGGTGACTAATATCAACTTAAGACACTAAAACACACGCAAGCAAATTAATAGAAGATAAAAGAGCGGTCTAGCCAAATATAAGAAAACTGTATTAACCATTATTAATCCAATTAGAACGTTGGTTTGTTTATTTAGTGCAATGATTACTTATCTCGAGGCGGCATATCATTCTTAAGACTTAGGCGGTACTTCTTCCTAAGACCTAGATACGAAGAATTCTGTCATAATTAAACGTATCCGCATAAAGCATCCTTATTTGCTGATTATAATCTATCTTAGGGATTAAAGCAATGGTGATCTTGTTAAACCCTAGCTCATAGAGACTTTACCCATTTACTGCTTAAAGGTAATTCATACACTAGTAGTCCACTAACCAAGTCTTTACCAATTAATTAAGAACGTACTCGTTGATCCCAAGGTCACCTGTTGGTCCAACTAAGTTCACAATCTAAGGGCAAAGATAGGTCGTTATTTGTGATCCTACTGGGCTAGATAAATAAATCACTATATGGAGAGCCATCCCGGCATCTAGATTACTTAGTTCGTATCACTAGATCTAGTTGAATGATAGGTCAGGGGACTCTGTTTGGAAAAACTCTAATAAATTATGGAATGATAACTTAGCTTTAAAAACGTCTCATTTCGAATGCTTCTCTATGATTATGATGTTTGTACTATGAAATAATACACCATATTAGCTTCCGCATGGTTTATGTCAAATAATGGGGGTGTTATACATTACTCACTTACGCTAGCTCCTAAGTTAGCTAGGGCGGTATCAAAAAGCATAAATTATTAATATAGCAAGGTAAAGTGAAACTCCCTGGGTCTTTCTCCTTTCGGGGTATGGATTTATCAATATGTGAAGCTCCATATGAGTAAGCTTATAAAAATTGCGGTCCATATGATCCCTTCTTATAATAGCAATCACTCAAACGACTTGGAAACGGGATTGTCGTTTGTTTTGTCTCGTACATCAGTGTACTGTTCTGTCCAGTGGACACGGTGTATTGGTGTGATCCAATACGGCGTATCGAGCTTGCATCAGCTTCAACAATATTTCTAGATCGACTTGACATGGTCTCTCGGGTTAGTTTTAGTGGAGCTCGGTAAACTTCCAAATCCTCTTTCCTATAGTACCTTGCTCATTTGCCCAATTTGGATCTCCAAAGTCTTAATTGATTCTCCTTGGTTCCTTGTGGCAGCATCCGTTGAAGCTCGGATCTCTTTGATCAAATTAGAGTTCTCCTCATGTCTTTTGGCCGATTCCCCCTTAAATTTGCTTAGGGTTTCTTCCATAGATTGCCTTCATTCTTGGTACGAAGGATTTTCATTGTTCCTTTGGTAGAATCCCGGAGCAGTTTCTCTATATCCCACTCCTTGAAAAGGTGTACCAAATTGAGTGTAGTAAGCTTCTTCGAGGGTTTTACCTTCTTCTTTGAGTGGGCAATCTTTGGTGTAGTGGGGACCTTTACATTGTTCACATCCTACTTGAACATCATAAACTTTTTCATTTACTTTCTTGATTTCTCTTCTAAGATTGTTGAGTTATGCGTGTATGGCTGCTAATCTGTCAGAAGTTTCAATACTTCTCGTCCTAGATGTTACATTATGTCATTTTTGAGAGTATTCCGCCATTTCTTGGATGGCCACCTTAGCATCAGCAGCAGTCTTTTATGGTATGGCTCCTCTTGAATCAAGTATTTGCCTAGTTGGAACATCCAATCCATTATAGAAATAAACATAAATATTAAAAAACTATAGATGCCTTCATGCAGCTCTGTTAAATAGTGTGGTGGAACCTCATCAGAGTTCTTTAATCGCTCCCAAGATTGATAGTGGTTTTCTTGGTCTTGCCTAAAGTTGTTGATTCAGTCCATTTTCTTTGCAGTACGAGCTAGGTGGCAATATTTTTTAGAAACTTTGTCTTCAGATCTTCCCAAGTTGTAATCGAACCAGATAGTTTGTTTCTTAACCAACGACTTGCAGCTCCAGTTAAGGACATAGGAAAGGCTCTAAGCATCACTTGGTCTATAGTTATATTAGGGATGTAGAATAAATCGAGGATCTCAAGAACTTTTTCAATGTGTTCGTTCGCATCTTTATGATCCGAACCATTGAAGGTGTTACTAAGTAGTTCCTTAAGAAATTGCCCTTTTAGTTCAAAGTTATCCTTGTCCTCGATTTTAGGCCTAGCAACTCCCGATCCATAATCGGCTCGAGTTTTGCTCATGTATTGCTCCATAGTTTCCGCCATTGTTTCCACAACTTCTTCCTTCGAATATTCTTCTTGGTTAGAAAATAGATAGAAATCAAGCGATCTCGATTCATCAAGACTTGGTGTCTTGAAGTGATTCCTAGATGATCGAATCTCTCGTTCCGGTTCCTTGAAGGGCGTAAATAGTTCCTTAGTTGAACTTCTTGTCATGCACTACCTGAAAAACAGGATAAATAATCAGTAGGATGGGCTTAGGTTAAAGAAAACACACATATACAAAAATCGAATGTGAAAACCAGATATGTTACTGTATCAGATAATCAATACGCCGTATTTAATGGAACTGAATACGCCGTATTAATCTTTTGAAAGAATACGCTGTATTGGATAAGAAAGTTAGATACGCCGTATCCAATGGAAGTGGATACGCCGTATCGGGTTATCGACCAGAACAGTGTATTAGAAAACAATTAATTTACACAAACAATTAAACTAAGCAAATATACAAGCAAACAAATATACAAAATATACAAAATTATACACTAATCTAAATTACACTAATCCTAAGGGTTAGATCTAATCTAATGTTAAAAACTAAAATATCAAATAAAAATCAAGATTAAATTTTTCACTCCCAACAACGGCGCCCAAAAAACTTGATTGTGTCGTCATGTAGGGTCTAGCATTGGACCCCTCGCATTCTAGTTCAAGGACAATGTTTGATGCGCTGGATTAGTGGTGTTTGATTCAATCTCTGAAATTGAATTGGAATGTGTACATTTATGCTTTCAAGTTTTAAATTTATATTTTATCGACTTTACCTAAAACAACACTTTAACGGGTAGTGTACCCGGTTAGATGTGAGTTTTGTAGTAAGTAGGGTATCGATCACTAAGAGCGAGAACCAATCATTCAGTTTATTAATATTTTGGTTATCTAAACTAATTTAATTCTATTCTATGTTAAACCTACGCTAAACGTATGTTAATCCTAAATCTAACAGATAAGGGAGGGTTTTCAGCCTGAGAGACTGGCACGGGTTTTGTGGTGACTAAAATCAACTTAAGACACTAAAACACACGCAAGCAAAATTAATAGAAGATAAAAAGAGCGGGTCTAGCAAAATATAAGAAAAACATTGATTATCCATTATTAATCCAATTAGAACGTTCCCGGTTTGTTTATTTAGTGCATGATTACTTATCTCAGGCGGGCATAATCATTCTTAGATTTGGCTTAGGCGGTCCTTATTCCTAAGACCTAGATACGAAGAATTCTGTCATAATTAAACGTATCCGCATAAAGCATCCTTATTTGCTGATTATAATCTATGTTAGGGATTAAAGCAATGGTGATCTTTTAAACCCTAGCTCATAGAGACTTTACCCATTTACTGCTTAAAGGTAATTCATACACTAGTATTCCACTAACGAAGTCTTTACCAATTAATTAAGAACATACTCGTTGATCCCAAGGTCACCTGTTGGTCCAACTAAGTTCACAATCTAAGGGCAAAGATAGGTCGTTATTTGGGATCCTATTGGTCTAGATAAGTAAATCACTATATGGAGAGCCATCCCGGCATCTAGATTACTTAGTCCGTATCACTAGATCTAGTTGAATGATAGGTCATATAGAAAAGCACGTAAACAAGTATAAACTGATAAACATAAACAAGCAATCAACGATAAATTAAGCAATCGAGATAAACAAACCAAACATTAAGATCTTCATAATAATGGCTAATACCCAAAGGTATTAGCCTTCAAACGTCATAATCAATACAAGAGTAATAATTTAGCCATGGTAAACTAACTGAGTTAACGAATAATACCAAAAACTAAACGATTACAAGAGTATAGGAGATTACAAGTTGTTCCCTATGGGATTCTCTGGATACAGTGTATTGATCTTGTTTCCTTCGTGGTCTTTAGTGAAGTGCAGGCATAGATACGTTGTATCTTCCTTGATGGATACGACGTATTGGGTGTCAGAACATTAATTTTCATATTTCTTCGTTTAAGCTCCAGAATGCATGCCTTTTTGCTAATTTTCACCAAGTACTCTATAATTAATGCAATTCTCAAATACAAACGAATAAGTAACAATTCTTTGCAATAATTATATAAAATGGGTTATTTTCATAGGATAAATGATGCTATAAAAGTGACGTTATTTGATGTCATCAGATACATTGCTTGATTTTAACTATAGACACACGTATCTTTAAACTATTATGGATTAGCCTAAGTACCCGTTATCCTACTTTTGGCCCCCACTATCATGAACCGTTAATTATTTCATGTAAGAGCGAATGATGTAAATAGATCTATTGGGATTGACATCCCCGTCTGGGTAAGTAGCGCTTACTTGACATGAGGTACTTGTCAAACGGACGTATACCATTTGGGGAACTTTAGGTATTCTTGAGATTGATACCTACCGGGGCAACAACTTGTAATAACTAGAACTCTTGTTAAGGCATCGTTGTCATGAGCTTAGTTCAAGCGTAATTACTTTTCTATGACATTGTATTTGTTATAATTGTCATACACTTGAAATCTTGTGGTCCACATGTATAATTTACTTAAACTTGTGAACTCACCAACATTATTGTTGACATTTTAAGCATGTATTCTCAGGTCCTTAACTAGCATGTTGCATGGATAGCACTTGAAGTAGCATGTTTGAGTCTCCGTATCGGTTGCATCACATAAAGATATCTTGCATAAATTCATTTGTTGATTGTACCAAAACTTATAATTTCCTTTCTCATGAAACTTTGAGGATTGTCATGTTTGAACAACTTATTTGTTTTAATAAATCAACCATGTATTTTTAAAACGACTTATATAGAGGCCGTTCTTTATATTCTTGTATTCTTGTGCTATGAAGTCACCACCTCCGGTTACCTTTCCGTTGCGATATTTTAGAGGTGTGACAATGCATTAACCCGAAGAGGTTATTCAAGCAATCATGTTAACTTCCGGTGGATGTATCCATTTGAAAGATACATGAAGAAGCTTAAGAATTATGTTAGAAATAAAGCTAAGCCAGAAGGTTCAATAGCGAAGGGTTATGTTGCAGACGAAGCATTGACTTTCTATTCTCCTTATTTCCGAGGTGTTGAGATAAGATTTAATCGTCCTGACCGAAATGAGGGAATTCCTCGCCTAATAAGTTAATTCCATGTCTTTAGATCACTATGCAAAAAGATTGGTAAAGAGTCATTTATTCAGTGTGATGTACAAGAAATGAATAAAGTAGTCTGGTATGTACTTCACAACAGTCCTGAAATTGATACGTACATGGAGGCGTACAAGAGGTGTGCGTTTTGATTTTCAAATTTCTTTTTCGTAATTTATCTTTTCGACAATTTTTTCTAGTATCATGAAAATTTCCAGGAAATTTCCTAACAGTGTCGTGAAAGAAGAATTTCCTCGCTGGTTTTAGCCGAAGGTAAACTTATTGTATGCATTGCCGTGTAAAAAAAACGACTATTACTCATCTCTATATATTCTTATCTTTTTCATAGATCCATAAACTTTACATAGAAAAATACTCGAGTTGTACTGCCGAGTTATTCGCTTTGGCTTGTGGACCATCATTGACTCTAACGGTGTATGGTTTGTCGTACATAGCCGCGATATACGTCGTTTGACTCAAAACAGCAAAATTTCAACACCTGGTGAAAACCTAGGAATTTATTGTGGTCAGCTTGAAGAAATTCTGTATAGTCCGTTCAAGGTTGTGTTGTTTCGAGTTAAATGGTTCGACATAGGAACGAAGGACACCTTTTGTCACTAGAAATAACATAACACAAATCATGACAGCCATTGCTTCGTTTAAAGACTAGCCATACATTCTCGCAACACAAGAAAACTGATATTATATCTTGAAGATCCGGCCGAAAAAACAACCAACCTTTGGAAGGTCGTCCAAGATGTGAATCATCGATGGGGTCAAGATGAATTCGTGATAGAGGACGATTAAGATGCTCCACATGACAACAACTCATATGATCTCGCATTGTTTGCTAATATGAATGATTTGAGTTATGTGAACTTGAATCTAGCTAGCCAATCAACGATAGTCGAGGCACCACCACATCAGTCAATCTTGTCGACGATAATGATTTTGTTCATGAAGAAGACGACGTTCCTTATGATTTAGCAGATTCTGATAATGAAGTTCGTGCCGATGATGATGTTGATGATGAAGTTAACATTGATCATGTTTATTACAAGCGATGAGGAAGATTGATCTTAAATTGTAATTTGTAAAATGACACTTATTTGAATGAAATTGTTATCGAGTGTTTAATTGCTTAGATTTATTGTTTGAATGTGTCTATGCATATATTAATTTATTTGCGAAATTCTATGTTGTTTTTGTACTTCTACATATGTCGACATCCGTAGCTAGGGGACATGGTCATGACAGAGCTGGGATCCACCCAGACCTCTCAGCGGGCTAGGCATCAATCATCAACATATGTATTTCTGGATTATTTTAAAAGAACTTAAACTTTATCATTTTAATTTGATAACTTGGTATTTTACCCCTTTATCATCACTTAAGTCTGTAGGAAACACCGGCAAGCGTGTTGTGCGTGGAGCCACGAGCAAATTTGAGTTAAAGAAAGCCGTGGAAAACTTTGGTCCACAAGAGATCGAGTTTGAGTACTGATGACATCAAAATACGTCACTTTTATAGCATCATTTATCCCATGTAATTAACCCATTTTATATAATTATTGCAAAAAATTGTTACTTAATCATTTGTATTTGAGAATTGCAGTAATTATGGAGTACTTGGTGAACGTTAGCAAAAAGCAAGCATTCTGGAGCTTAAACGAAGATATTTGAAGATTATTGTTCTAACAACCAATACGCCGTATCCATCAAGGAAGATACGGTGTATCTGTGCCTACACTTCACTAAAGACCACGAAGGAAACAAGATCAATACGCCATATCCAGGAATGACCAATATGTCGTATTCAAGCCATATGGAAATAAAATATTCTGGAAGATATCAAACGTGGTCCCTACTCCAAGAAATCCCCAATACTCCGTATCGAAGACTCTCGATACCGCGTATCAACCTTTTTCCAGACCTTATAAATAGAAAAGTCAAAAATAAGTTTTAGGTGAGCAAAATCATATTCTCGATACCTAAACCATAAAAGTCGAGTTTCAGAGGAAAAAAAGAGCAGAAGAGGTCGAGCAACGCAATTAATTCCATAGGAGACAACGTGTAATTTCTTGTACTCTTGTAATCGTTCAGTTTTTGGTATCATTCATTAACTCGGTTAGTTTACCTTGGCTAAATCATTACTTTTGTATTAATTATGAAGTTTGAAGGCTAATACCTTCGGGTATTAGCCATTATTATTAAAATCTTAATGTTTGGTTTGTTTATCTCAATTTCTTAATTTATCGTTGATTGCTTATTTATGTTTATCAATATACTTGTTTACGTGGTTTTGTATGCGGCCTATCATTCAACTGGATCTAGTGATACGGACCAAGTAATCTAGATGCCGGGATAGCTCTCCATATAGTAATTTATACATCTAGACCAATAGGATCACAAATAACGACCTATCTTTACCCTTAGATTGTGAGCTTAGTTGGACCGGCAGGTGACCCAGAGATCAACGAGTACGTTCTCAGTTAATTGGTAAAGACTTGGTTAGTGGACTACTAGTGTATGAATTGCCTTTAAGCAGCAAGTGGGTAAAGTCTCCATGAGCTAGGGTTTAACAAGATCATCATTGCTTTAATCCCTAAGATAGATTATAATCAGCAAATAAGGATGCTTTATGCAGATGCGTTTAATTGTGACAGAATTCTACGTGTCTAAGTTTAAGGAAGAAGTACCGCCTTAATCTTAAGAATGATAGGTCACCTCGAAATAAGAAATCATTTCACTAAATAAACAAACCAATGTTCTAATCGGATTAATGATGGCTAATACAGTTTTCTTATATTTGGCTTAACCGCTCTTTTATATTCTGTTAATTTACTTGCGTGTGTTTTAGTTTCTTGAATTGGTTTTAGTCACCCCAAACCTTGTGCCAGTCCCTCAGACTGAAAAACCTCCCTTATCCATTAGATTTAGGATTAACATAGGTTTAGCATAGGTTTAGCAAAGATTAGACTAACTTAGATTAGAAAAACCAAAGCATTAATAAATTGAAAGTGTTTCTCGCTCTTAGTAATCGACACCCTACTTACCACGAAACTACCATCGATCGGGTACACTGCCTGATAAAGTGTTGTTTTTTGTTAAGTCGGCAAAATATAAGTTTAAAACTTGAAATCATAGAATTAACACCACACAACGACACAATCAAGTTTTTGGCGCCATTGCCGGGGAGTGAAAATTTAATCTTGATTTTTATTTGATATTTTGGTTTCTAACATTAGATTAGATTTAACCCTTAGGATTAATGTAATTTAGATTAATGTATATTCTGTATATTTGTCTAATGTTTGGCTTGTATATTTGTTTAGTTTAATTGTTCGTGTGATTTAATTGTTTTCTAATACACTATTCTGGTCGATAACCCGATACGGCGCATCCACTTCTATTGGATACGGCGTATCAAACTTTCGTACAAATACAGTGTATTCATTCAACTGATTAATACGGCGTATTCAGTTCTATTGAATATGGCGTATCAATCATCTAATACAGTAACAGAAGCCTTAAAATTCGTATTTGATTTCCGTGCCTAATCTTTTCTATCTTTCTTCAGAGCAAATCCTACTGATATTTTTACCTTTGTCATAGATCATACTTATCAGAGCTAGTTGATTAAAGAAGATACTATAAGAAGTTATGACAGAACCGACTTTAAAGGAATTCATGAAAAAAGCTCAAATTGAATCAAATCTTTCTAATACCAATGACGATATGGACATTGAACTCAGCAAGGAATTTTTGATGGAATTGCAAAAGAATACATACCACGGATGGTTTGACGAAGACGTTGTGGACCACATTGCTAAGGTGCTCGAAATACTTGATTTAATCAACATTCCTAGTGTGGACACACATCGGCTACGCATGAAGGTTTTTCCTCTCTCGCTGGCTGACGATGCATGACAATGGTGGATAAACAAAGGAGAAGGAAAAATCACCACTTGGGAAGAACTTATTGATAAAATTTTCTGTAAATTTTATCTTGATTCCTACGATGGGGAGGATGAAATGTTGGACGACGGAGATAATTGGGGGATTAATCCACTTGAATTCATATCACGAGTAAATTCGACTTTCAAAAACCATAGGAAAGTGGATGGAAGAACTAAAAAGGTATTATTCCATGCTTGGATGAATGGAAGTTGGAATAAAAGATGAATTGATGACAGCATCTTAAGTAGTAATGACACTACTACTAACTCATTCTTCAAGCCTTATTTGAAAACTCGAGAAAAGAACGATATTGAAAAAGAAGGTGAATGAAGCCAGACAAAGCTGCATCAATAGTAATTTGGATGATAAGGTTCTAAATAACACATCCAGTTATAACGATGAGCAACCTAACAAAAAGGTGTGCAAAGCAGAAAAGATTGAAGTTATAAAATATTCACTTGGAGCCAACGAAGAATACATTTCTATAAGAAGGTGTGAATATAATGCTTGGGAAAGAAACGAAGATTGTATGTCTCGAATCTATCAAGGATTTTTTTAGAAAAAGGACAACGGATGGAAGGTGACGCGCACCGACTGAAGGAAGCTAGAGAAAAAGTCTAACTTAAAGACTTCGTTGTAAACAAAAGTGCTTTCCGAAAGACAAACCAGATTGTTATTTAATTTTATCAAGTCTGTCTTCCCAGACATCAATACGTCTTATCCGCTCCATACCATACGGAATATTGAATGTCTGGAGGTTATTAGTCCTTTATTTTTATGCACTTTAAACATTATTGTCAGTTGTGTCAATACGGCGTATTCATGCACATGATACGGCATATTCAACAGACTGGCCCGTATTTAGATACTTTTTACAGGTTTCTTAATACGGTGTATTCCAATTTATGGATACGACGTATTGGTCTCCTGTATAGTTTATTTAGCTTATTTAAATTAACTGTAGATACCCGAGATATGATTTTGCATGTTTTTCCTATATTTTGCACAGGACCTTGCTGAAAAGAAATCAACAATGTTGGTGAAGTATCTACAATCTGGAAATCTGGTTGTGTTGGAGTCTTGAAACTTCAAGACGACTGTTCAACACACAATCTTGCTCAACAAAATCAAAATGGAGAATCTACCGAGCAAAATATCAAGGGAGTTTCTCATTCTAATGCTTTTAATTCCTGTTTTTAACGTTTTATCTATACAATGAGAACATTGTATAATTCAAGTGGGGGATGGAATTAGAATGTAGACTTGTCCTATTTTTCACATCAAAATGTTTAAATTATGCTCAAATTTAAAAAAAATTGAAGCATACTTTTGTGAAATTACTTGTTACATAACCCGCACACAATAACCCTTATTAGATATTGTGAGGATTTAACCTTATCCGTTTCCAAATGTTTACCCTAATTCCACAAAAATATGAGTGTGTCGGTGAGGTTGTAGACTTTAGAACTTGGCTTGGTATATCTATTCGAGACCACAATAATGAGTGCTATGGATTTAGATGGAGTAACTTGTTTAAATTGGTAAATTTTTATGATTACACCCAAAAAGCCTTTATATGTTGTTTTATTAACTAACTACACTGGTTAGTTAAATCCCCGTATAAACCTTTTGTTTACTCTCATCTTAAAAGTAAGATACCCCTAGAAAAACCAATAGAGCAAATCCTTTAGGAATTAA
>BQNB010065060.1:0-35079 GCA_026074375.1 Tanacetum coccineum
TTTTAAGCAAGGGTGTTGTAAGTCTCTATTTTTCTTACTTTTCTTATTTACTGCAGAACTGCTTATAGTGCTTATTTGTTACCTATATTTGCTTATTTACGCTTTATTATGATGTTTAGTGCTTATCTTGCTTAATTGTTAGTTTAAAAGTGATTTGTGCAAATCTCTTAGTTAGTACTGTTAGTTCATTTGTTAAAATTGTTAGACTAATTCAGCTTATTTAAGGGCTTATTATTGATTGGAATCTGCTTATAAGTGTCTTAATTTGTTTTTAGATAATATGTTTTTAATCAGCAAAAAAAGAAAAAAAAAGAAAAGAAAAATTATTTGCGAAAACTTTAAGGGGTGTTTGGAACAAGCAGTACTAACCCATACTTAGTACTGCTAGTTCTCTTTTGGGATTTTAAAGCTAGCAGTACTAACTCCAGGTTAGTACCGGTAGTTAATACTGTTGGTACTGTTAGTTTATTTTTGCGTATTAGCTTATTATTTCTGCTTATTTAAGATTTGCTTAGCTTTTTAGAGTAGATTAATTCCATTTTTGTTTACTGTCTTTAGTAGAGCTTATTTAAGTTTATTCGCCTTTTCAAAGTAATTTAAGAGTTTTTCGGTTTTTAGTTTTTTTAGCTTATTCGCCATTCTAGTTTATTCTAGTTGCTTATTCTTATGCCTGAGTGCTTATTAAGGGTAGTTAAATATCTGTTTTAGCTTATTTGCTTATTTCTTATTTGATTGTGTTTAATTAAAGCCAGCAGTACTAAATCTAAACCAGCAGTACTAACTCAAAGCTAGCAGTACTAACTCTAAGTTAGTACTGCTGAGTTTCTCCTACTTAATTTAGCTTTATTGCTTGTTGAATTTGCTTATTTAGGGTTAGTTTAGCTTATTAGATTTGTCTAGGCCTGTTCTGGCTTATTTAAGCAGTTTAGCATTTTTATTACTTTAGGGTTTAATTGTTGATAATATAGTTCTTTTTACTCGCATTTCTACATTCCCGTCTCATTTTAGGTTTAAATTTTTAATAGCTTTCGTTGTTAGGCTTTCCTTAATTGCTTTTGCATTTTATTGAGAAAACTTGAATCCGAATCTTTGTCATTCAAACATCAATCATCAATTCGTCATTTGATTTTCTATTCAAGCCTCGTTGGGACATAACGACCCGGAAATACTCTATACTACTTCCGGTTTCATTGATTTTGTGGACTTTGATCCTTGTTTTATATTTATATTTATTTATATATAAAAAGGAGTAAGAATCCGCGAGTCAATGATCTCTCTCCACTCTAAGTTGTGAGACCTATTTTATATGCCTAGAGATCCCTAAACGTCACCAACATTGTAACCTGTTCTCCTATGTTTAAATAATTTTTCTCATTATCCCTTATTGTGGTTTATAACCCCGACTATTTATTTTGTTCTATGGCTTACTCTCATCGTCTCATTCACTTTCTCTATTCGTTGATATCTCTTAAATTGTAGTCTTCCTTAATTTTGGAGTAAAATTATGAATCTTTCCTTTCTCATTCACATTCACTTCATGATGATCTCACTCTATTCTAAGTTGTGAGACCTATTTTATATGCCTAGAAAGCCCTAAACGTCACCAACATTGTAACACCGTTGACGAATCATGTCATGTTTGGATGGGGTCACCAATAAATTGGTTAGAGGATGATCTGTTGTCCAAATGTGAGTTTGAGGGTTGTACTTGATGGAAAATTCCGCACATTAGATGGTTCTGAAGCCATTGTAATGACTAATTTCCTCAGACTTGGAGGATGTAAATTTTAAATATAAATGGGGAACAAACTGTGCATTACCATCAAAATCAGCAGAATCTTCTTGATTAAATTCAATCAGCCACGGTAAAGAAATAGGAGAAGGTTTGATCGTCAGAGTAGTGACAACAGGTAGGAGCTCTCATGTGCTATCAACAAAGATTGAAGATGTGGAAGATGAATCTTCATGAACTTGAGTCGGTTGTGCAGCAGAATTGATGGTTGTATCAGAAGATGTCTTCTCAAAATATTCTTCAAACATCGGACCGAACAAATTATCCAAATCTTCTTTGGATGGAGTATTCATTGGTTCTGCTGATGAATTATGATTGTTGAATCGTTGAAGTTCGGGTTCTAAACAGTCATGTTCAGAAGCCATAGCTGTGAGCTCGTCAAACTTGACATGAATGGTCTCCATTATCATTTTGGTCCGTCGGTTATAAATTCGAAAGCCTGTTGATGTTTCCGAATAACCAATAAACACCCTAATGTCTGCTTTTGGTTTCATTTTTCCAAGATCATCACGGTCATTTGTTGGATAACACAATGAGCCAAACACATGAAAATATGCAATATTCGGTTTTCGACCGTGTAATAGCTCATAAGGTGTTTTGTTGTATCGTGTATGGATGATTGACCAATTTTGAGTTTAAACAAGCTGTAGCCACTGGCTATCAATGAAAGAAATTCAGGTAACCGAGAAAAGATAAGCATTGTGCGAGCATCCTCAATAAGAGTACGATTACGTCTTTCAACTACTCTCAATTTTGCTGAGTGTTCAGCAATTGAAAATTATTGCATGATGCCTTAACTTTTTCATAATGGGCTTTAAGAGATTTGTATTTTGTAATTCAGTACCATTGTCCGTACGAATCATACAAACTTAGGCTTTGTAATTTAATATGAGCTTGAGCAATAAATCTCTAGATGATCCTCTTTAGTTTACATCTTTATCGTAGGCTACGAAAATAAACCATTATAATCTCAGAAAAAATCATCCACTAACACAATAGATATACTTCCTTTCATTGATTCGAAGCTACCCTCAGTTGGAGTCGCATAATCCATATAAAGTAATTCCAATTTAAGAGTGATCATTTTAAAACCAATTTTAGGTGGGATGGAAGCCTTCTTGCTTTTTTTCCCCTTTCACAAGCAGAACAAAGGTGATCCTTTCCATATTTGAACTTTGGTAGACCGTCAACCAAGTTAAGTCTGGTAAGATCGTTTATGGTACCAAAATTACGATGTGACAGTCTTCGGTGCCATAACCATGACTTTGTTGAAGTTGCTTTGGACATGAGACAAACGGGTGAAGAAGCAGCCATGTCAGAAATGGAGATAGTATACAAATTAGATTCGCGTCCACTGTGAGCAAATCATCTCCTTCCAGATTTTGTACGTAACACGTATTAGAACGAAAAGCCACTTCCAAATCGCCATCACAAAATTGTTCAACACTAAAGAGATTATGACCAAGACCTTCAACATAATATACATGACAAATAGTGATATTGCCATGTATATAATCGCCATAGCCTGTGATTGCTGCAAAATTATCATTTCCAAAGCGAACAGTGCCCATGAACTTCTCAATGAAATCTCTCAATAGTGACCGATCACCCGTCATATGCTTTGAACAACCACTGTCAACAACCCATAGAACGATCTGGACTACCTGCAACACAAGAAGAAGCAACAAATGGACAACTGGGCAATTTGACAACCCATTTCTTAATTGAAACCAATGGTTTCACAGATGAAGGATTAGTATGAACTTGTGGCATCGTGTTAGCAGGTGTCCAAATAACATTTGGTTGTGATTCAAACCACTTTTTCCATATTCTACTTGTTCGAATCTTGTTTATTATGAATGGGCTTAATGGTTTATCACGCAGGTTTCTTTTCTTAATCTTAGATGCACTAGAAACCTTATCCTTAGCATTTAAGGCACTTTCTACATCAATCTTAGATTTGAAAACTACAGAAGTAGTATCTAAAGTCTTAGATTGTGTCTCTTTCTCAGAAAACCTATTCTTAGGAGCTACGAACGTAGTTTCAGAAGATTTTAGTATTCTAGAAGTAGTGGAGAAGGTTCTACGAGCATTTGAACACACATTCAATTTATGCTTAGCAACACATTTATCATGACAAGGAATAAGCACATTTTGCATACAAGAAACACATAACAAAGTTTTCGCTTTAGAAGCGTTTGCAACATCAACATCAATTACATTCTCCTTGTTTAAATCAACATTAGCAAATGTATTATCTGTTTGCTTATTTTTCCTAACATAAACTTCTTCTTTCTTTGCTGCATTCTTAGAGACATCTAAGACAATGTTCTTGACATGTGAATCTCTACTCAATGGTCTTCTAACACTAGATGTAGCATTCATTCCTGTAGAAGATAAAACACTCTTAGTCTTGTTTGTTTGTGATTCTTGTGTTGTGACAACTCTGTACATTCCAGGTCTAATGACATTTGTGTTTTGATTTGCCCCTATTTGCTTGTGAGGTGAAGTCTGTAAAGTGACTGGTTTTGACTCAACATGGTTTTCTTTTGTTTTTGAAACAACCGTCTGCTTTTGAAAAGCATTTTTGTTTAAGGGTGTGACACAAAGAAAAGATTGAGAACCATTTGTCTTGTCAAACTTAGTATTCACAGACTTACCATTTTCACTATTTTTCATTCTAGCTTTCAACTCAGATATGGTAGATAAAAGATTCTGATTCTCAGCACGAATAGCACCATATGCATAAGTTTTCTCAGATACATGAGCAATTAACTCATCCATTTCCATTTGAGTTTGAGACCGTGTCTTTTTGATTGAATCAAAAAGCTTTTTATATTCCATTTTGACATCATCACGTTCTTTAATCAAAGATTGCACTTTAAAATCCAAAGACACGTTCTCATTCTCAAGTTTCTCCATCCTTGAAATCCAAGAGTAATCAAGAGGTTTTGAGTTTTTATTCTTCGAAGAATCCCATTTATGTTTTTCTTTTTCATGTTGCAATTTTAATTCAAAATCAACACTTTGCTTTTCACATCTTTTTCAAGAATTTTTATTCTTGCCTTCAAACCCTCTTGAATCTCTAAAGATTTCTTTTTGACTTGTTCAAGTTCATCATTTAAGGTCTTATCAACACATTCATGATTTAACAACACACACAGCTCAATATCATGTTTGAGTGATGCTTCCAAAAGTTGATCTTTCAACAAATCATTTTGCCTTTCAATCTCATCAAGATAAACATCATTTTGCTCAAACGCATCTTTCATTTCTTTTATATCCCTTTGAAATAGATTCTGAAAGGCATCAAGATAAACCTGTAATTCATTAAGAATTGGTTTAACTTGATCTTGACAAAAATCATTAATTTCTATTTCTGCCTTTGATGTGTAAAAAATGCTTGCCCATTTACTGTTTTGTTGTATTAACAGAGACAGTTTTTCAAAACCAACTTTTATATTGTACAATTCGATGATCAAAGGTGACTCACTCGACATAGTTTTTGTTTCCAGAATCTTAACAGAGGGAATAGAAGAAGATGAAAAATAGGTTTGCTCAGTGGAAAGCTCTTTTTGAGGAACAAACTCTTTGTAAAGCGCATTTTATTGTTTGTAATCAATTGTCCAACAATTTTGTTTTTCGCAACAGCAATTGGATCATTCATTTTTTCATTCATTTTCTGTTGACTTTTGAAAGCATCCTCTTGAGTTTCCTCAGAATCTCTAACATTCAAAGGAATTTCTATATCACCCGCCCTAGTTGCAACATATAACTTTAGACATTCAGAAATTGCTTGCTTGAGTGTATAAGGATTCGGATACCCCAAACCATGTTTTAATCGTTGGGCATACACAGACAATGGTTTTGGTTCAAGCATAAACATTCCTTGTAAAGAATTACCAAGTTTCAAAATCAGATCCATGTTCTTTTTCAGTTTAGCCTCAAGATCGAGAATAGTATCATGATAATTATCCTCGTTTTCACTCATTTTTATTTTTAAAATAGAATGTGTCTGTTGTAATTCCTCATTTTTTCGTTTATAATTTTTAACCTCTAGATTTAATGCATCTCGTTGTTTTTTGAGATCTCAAATAATATCTCGATCACGAATCAATTGAGACTGAGCTTGTTTATGAAAACCTTTTGCCCGTTCATCCGCTTCAAGAAATTCGTTGAGATAATTATTATCCTTGGTTATGTTTTCCAAAATCCGATTCCTTTCCTTATACAACTCAAGCTGACTAGTCAAAGTCATGTTTTGTTGTTGAACTTTTTGAGCAAATTGTTGTTGTTTTGCTGCTTCCTCATATGCATTTCTAGCAAGTGTTTCTAATGCACATAGATCATAAACATGTGCATCTTTTTCAATACTGCCACTATTAACATTTCCTTTGACTGAATCAAATTGAATATTGCTATTAATTTGATCATTATCAATGGTACTGTTAATAATTTTAGTATGAGCTGGATACATTTGTTCATTACTTTCATCGATAGATGAAGATTGTACCTCACTTATGAATGCAGACTCATAGCTTGTCCCATCATCATAATTTTGATCAGCTGGTTGAATTCTGGCCATTAAGCATATGTTTGCACTAAGTTCTTCAATTTCTTCCATCCTTGAAGCATCAGCAAAGAGAAAATCATTCTGCTCATCAGTAAGAATTACACCAGCTTCATCCTGTTTTTCCAGCAACATTTGCTCCATGAAATACTTTGAGTCACGAACCCTTGGCTTTGGATAGTTCCTAGCATAATGTCCATTTCCACTGTAGTTGTAGCATTGAACAGTTGACGTATTGCCTGAAGTCGGAGTTCGAAGAGCCCTTTGAACATTTCCAGTCTCATTCGAAGCATTCATTCCCTCAACAACTTCCTCTTGAAAATAAGCGCGTCTATTATTTCTTCCAATATTACTAGAATTTCTGCTTTGAATATTCACCCTGTCTCCTTGAACAATTGCTTGATTTCTGGTGTTAGACGAAGCACGAAGACGATTATTTATTGGATTAGAGAAATTTTGAGTAATGGCTTTGGCACGTAACAACATAGCAGATGCTAGGGGATCTTCAGAATGATTATGAACATCATCCTTTTGGTACTCTTCATCATAATCAACTACAGATGAAGGATGTGTCACATAATACGAAGAGGTATTTCTAGAAGATGAACTCGTGTGTGCTACTAGAGCCAGAGGATCATGAGACTTTTCTAACTTCTTTGCCCTTGAAGCATTAACCAATTTCTCATATTGCGAAAGATAATCAAAAAGATCATCGAACGAATCAACTGTCAATTGCATAGCCAAACGAACTTGAGTCACATATTTCAACCACTCCGGTTGCAAACTATTCAGAAACTTTGTGTTAATTGAAACAGTTGGAAACTTCATGTTGTTTCGTTCCAAATCATTCATTAATTGAGCAAAACAGTTGTAGACAGAAACTAGTGACTCTCCTGGTTCAGCAACAAATTGATCAAATTCGTTTGTAAACCGTGTTTCTCTGTCAACTTGGTTTTGTATAGTTCCCCTCATCAAACGTTCAACTCGTTTCCACATATCCTTGGCCGAAGTACAAGAATCCACAGAATTGTAAATCTCATTAGGAATAGAAAGTAGAATCATATTCATAACTTCCATTTCCGCATCATAGTACAATAAGTCATCACCTTCAAGATCATCTACAGTTTGCAACCTTGGTATTGTTGCACCTGTAGGAGTGAACTGCCTAAACACATAAGGGCCTTCATCAAGTGCTTTGAGAAGCCACTTCCGGTTATCCCTCTTGCGATTAAGATATCGTCTGAATCTACTTGCCCAAGGTATGTAACTACCCCTTTCAAGCATAGGTGGCCTAGTCTCAGAACCGGCATCAGCAAGGGATTGTTGGTATGTTTTGGATGTCGACATGTCTTATGATTCAAAGATTGGATCTTTGTAGACGAAAATGAGTGAGATTTGTGAGAAAATATCCAAACTCGGTAACAGTAGTCAAATTCGGTAACACTGTTCACGGACAACAAGTAAGCTGAAAACCAATACCCTTCTCGAACAGTATACTAACTCGGACAACGAAAAACTGTCAAACTCGGAAATCTACAAACAACAAATTCGGTAAACTACAAACTCAGTAAACTTCATCCTATTGAAATTCGGAAATCTTCTTTACTACAAACTCGGTAGACCAAATTTTAAAAGAAATTAACAGATATGGATTATTAATGCACACAAATTCGATGAAACCGAAATTTATGATGACTAGATAATCCAAACTGCTTAAAAAATCAAATTCGATCAAACCGAATTTGATTACCGAAACTTGTAAATTTTGAGAAAATTCATTTTTCAACACTTCAAATCACGATAAAACCGTGAAATGAATGTATATGATGACCGTGAAATCTTATTACCGAGTTTTAACGTAGTAAACTCCTTATTTCACAAATTCGATAGAACCGAATTTGTGAAATTTCTAAACTCGATCAAACCGAGTTTGAAACTATAATCCTAATATACGAATTTCGATTGAACCGAAAGATCGTATATACCTATTACAAGATTTTCTGACTAAAGTACTCTACTAATACTACTGAATTTGCTACAATTACAAAAAAAACTCTTCCGAGAATGAACAACTACTTCCGAGAACCAAAATCACACTTCCGAGAACAAATAAACCACTTCCGAGAACTCGATAACGTCCAATAACTCGAAATCACAGCCAAAAGTAATCTCGAAACCTCAAAAACATCAACCGAATTCTCCGAGCTTCATTACTTACTTCTCGGACGAACAAAAAGTCTCACAAATCGAACACTCTACTTCTCTAATGGCGATTGATACCACATGATAGGTCACATAATCTTGAATCAATCATATCAACATGTAAGAATAGAGAGAATTGTAGGGGAGGGCAAGTAAAGGAAATTCAAAATGATATTAATGGAGGGAAAACTATAATAGTTGGTTACAAGAGCATCACCCTCTAATGAAGATTAGAGGGGTATTTATAGCTAATGGAAGGAGGCTTTCCTTCCTTATTTTCCTAACTTTACAATACTAGTCCCTAGACTTTGGTTATTATGCTATTTCCTTCTTTAAGCATAATAAACCTTATTACAAACTATATTATTCTAAACAAAATAAAGTCTAATAACAAAATATAATATAATCACATAATCGACACTTTTTATGGACATAACAATGACCATTAACAAAAGCCAAGGACAGTGGCTTAACTACGTGGGCCTATATTTACCCAATCCCGTGTTTAGCCATGGTCAAATTTATGTGGCACTATCTAGGGTAACAAGTCCAGCCGGGCTAAAAATCCTAATGATACAAGACGCAGACATGGAAATCAAGAACTGTACCCGAAACATTATATTTAGGGAGACTTTCAACAACCTATCTTAACAAACAACGTAAACTTTACATTATCCTTTCAAAATCCTAAATTTCTATTCTCCTTATATAAATACTGAAGTCATACATAGCTTAAACAAACTAACACATCACTTACACATTCAATGTCTATTGCTTTTAAGGATGTAGGCTTCCGCAGAATTCCACCAACAGAGGATGAAACCCAGCTGCCCATCCTATGTACTACTTCTACGCAAGCATAATGTTTGGGAGCTGGACTCACCCCATGGGAAATGCAACATCTATATACCTTCTCATACAAATTATTTATTGCCTACCATAAATTGTACAAAACCTATTGCGCAGCAGTTATGAATCCTATATATTGTTTATATGCCCTACGCAGATTCCTTTATCAGTTTCTAAACAATCAAAATAAAAAGGAAATCAAGAACAACACATATGCAAAATAAAGATAAGCACAACCCAAAACCGGTTTTAAAATTAACCCATCAATTTACAAAAGAAACCTTACATGACAAGATGAGCTCACCTTCGCCAAAATCCCAACGGCAACATAAACATCCAATTCGTCAAAATGCGCATAACAGGCATCATAACCAACCTTTGGACACTAAATAAACAATCTAACATGCAGCCTGCAATGTCACAAAGTAGAAACAGAAATCAGATAAAACCTACATCTGATAATACTAATTCTACACATACCAAGCATCGAAAATCAATCCAAAACTAGTACCAAACACCGCTAACCACTTCTGAACTTCATAACTATGCATAAGAGTTACGCACAACCTAAAATGTAACAAACACCGCTACTATATCTGTAAATGAATCCAAACAACGGCCAAGTTTTCAAAGGACCTAAAAATTACTATATTCGAAGATACAACGAACCAATCGCCAAGTCTATCCAAAAACAGAATATAACTCTGCACTTTGAATATACACCTATCATTAGAGCAACCTAGAAACTACAATACTGGATAACCAACACACATTTTACCTCAAACTCATTATACAATACCAAACACAAAAAACCCTATCTTTAGTCAATTCGGCATAACATTGGAACAACTAAATTAAACATCACTCACATTTCTAACATTTGAAACAAAACTTTATTCCAAACAAATTATAACTCACACCTATCTCTCAATGGAAGGAAAATGAACTTCTGCATTTACAGAATGTCCCTCTCAAATCACATATTTTTAACCACACTCCCAAACACACCGTTAAATCCCCACATATCAAACAACAAATACCAAGTCAAAGACACCATAATTCTGACATCCGCCTAACATCTACAAAGCTCACGGCATTAAACATAACTAACAATTGCTAAAACTTGAAAAATATAATCAAAATACATTAAACAAAAGAACAAACACATTACTTTTAATAAACACCATAACTTTCATTTGGATTAACCAACAAAATATCCATACAACTTTCATACTTCACATAACCATAAACCATAAACACATCCTAAACATTCAAAATACTAAACAAACATAATAGATGCCCAACAAAACAAAGAAAACCATCCCCTTCCTTAACCAGAATAGCTTCAACCATCCATCAGCTCCACCTGTGCTTCTTTCATCTCAATCTCTTCCTCCGCCTGAGTATCCAGGTCATTCAACCCCATAAGCTTAGTGTTTTCAACACGCCTAGCATCCCTAAGACCCATCAAGGTGTCAAAAACTTCTCCCTGATCCTCAAGCGCGTCCATTTCAGCAATGAGTGCATTCAGCTATGCAATCAAATTCTTCTTCATGCATTCGATTAACAAAACGACGGGTTTCAGCAATTTGTTGAGCCTTGAAAAACTTCATATAACCCTGAATGGAAGTCTCATCATTGAAATCAATAAGATCATCCATCACACGCCTTGTAACTTGGTTGCCTGCTCCAGGTGCTGCCATTAATGATCAAAGTGGGTGAAATAGAAGATATTGGGAGAAAATATAAGTGCTGGTGAAGTGAGTGATGAAATGGGATAGATAGATGACAAAATGTTGATCAGAAATTGTATGGTGAATGATCAAGAAATAATCAAATGGTGATATATATAGGGGATTTCTGTGGTGTAGAGAGGGCAAGTAAACCATCATACGATGGAAATCTAGACGGCGTAACTGTAGTGAATTAGAATGGCGATCAAATCATATAACTAGGGGAATTATACCTCCCAAACTAAACCTAATACTTTTAATGAAAAACAAACTAAACCCTCCATATTTCAAACTGGCACAAACTAAACACATCACATTTATAATTTAAGCATACAGCTCCTCTCAACTCAAACATGCCTTTCATTAACAACCTACAGACATAATAATTGGTTTTCTAACAACCGTTTAAAAAAATACCGTTCGTGTCATCTAAAATAAAACTCATGTTTACCCTTCTGTGAATTGAGATTACAATAGTCCGTCAAAAATACATTCCGTAGTTTTAAAAACTTCATACCCAATCACCAATTAGATGCGACCAATGCACAAAGCCCGGGTTTGCATGCCCAACTTAGCAAACGCTATCCTAACGCCAGTATTATACAATGATGCAACTTTAACCTTAAACTCAAAACATTTCACAGAATCATTAGGCAATCAAGCATTATACGCAACCCGTGCGAAAAAAATTAGACACAACACGTGTGCATCGTACGGGTCTGCATGCCTCGTATGTTTAAATTTATGTAGGGATGTAAACGAACCGGACGAACACGAACGGAGCCTTGTTCATGTTCGTCATTTAATTTTAACCGGACAAATAAACGAACACGAACGCTTAAACGGACGAATTTTCGTGTTCATGTTCGTTTATTAAGAAAATGAGTTGTTCGTGTTCGTTCATTTAACTAAACGAACGTAAAATAATGCTCATGTTCGTTCATTTAATAAATAAACGAACTTTTTACCGGACGGTTCATGAAATGTTCACTGAACGTTCAGTTCGTTGACAGCCCTAAATTTATGTTTAAATTTCAAGTTTCAAGTGTGTTAGTGTATTTAATGCAAAAAAATTTCTTTGTGCATTATAAGTAGTTAAAATATGTATTTTACTCTAACAACATTAGTTACTTTTAATGTTTTTAAGTTTTAGTGCAGATGAGTTCTGTAGATTAATTGGCTAAAAAAGTCATATATCATAAAACCAAAAAAAGAAAAAAAAATGGTTTTTAAGTTTTAAGTAAATATGTTTTTTTTATACTATGTCCCTATATGTGTAGTATAAATTTTTCATAAATCTCATAGTTTGAAGATATTCTTATGGATGACATGAGTATGATTTATGCAAATTAAAGTAGACTAATTCAATTACATTTACATGTAGGAGATCTTGATGATACGGGCTAGTAGTAGGCACAAGTTTGAATCATTCTTAGATTTGTAACTTTGGATAAAAAATTCTATAGGATTAGGTTTGAAATATTCCGATTCAATTATTTTTTGACTTTAACCATAAGCAAGTAGCTTTATTTGATAAGTATCATAAGTAAAATGTTTATTTTTAAACGTATGTCACAGTATGTAGTTGTTTATTTATGCTAGATGATAACGTGACAAGTCTTGTACAATTGGTATTTTATATTATATGAGGTGACTATGCGATGTCAAAAAGGGATCATGAATTATTGCGAGTATATCTTGTACAGATTTGTAACTCTTTAGTACGTTAAATCGAGTCGATGTAAGAGCATTCACATCAATTATTGCGACCAGTGCAGCTGATTCAACACTATATCAGCTTATACTATCACCATATTTACCCCGCAAAAATCAGTAAATCACTATCACCACTAACCTCTAAAGTAAAAAGAAGAAAAAAGAACAGTTTCAAATGTCTCTACGTCAAGACTAACAGTGAGTCAAAGACAATTGAACCGTTTTGGTCACCACAAGCGACCATGAGCCCGAGTTATTAGGGATTTTGTGTGTAATGGGGTAGAGAAATCAGGGAATTATGTTATTACTTTTCAAAAGAAACTATACGACCATATTTATTTGAGTTACACGGATATTAATTCAGAGAGTATTGTTTAGGTATAAACACAAAGAACTCCTTTTGCATATAAGACTAAGGTAATTTGATCTTTTCATTTGGAGTCTCCACAAGACATGATCGAACTCCCCATTAGCTTTTTGACCGACCAAACTCACCCAACCTTTTCATTTGTTTAGGCTACTATGTGACCGAACAAATTGAAAAAAAGAAGTCAAAACTTAATGGTCCTCTCTGTGACAACCCACATTTTCAAGTCATTTTACGTCAATAAACTCGAAACTATTTACTTTGGACTTTTACGCGTTTACTTTTAATTCCAACTGTTTAGTTAAATCGCGTAAACCAAAAATCAACAATCAACGTAAACCGGCATTAAACAAATATAAATATACGGCAAATATGTGTTATATGACTTTTACGAGTATAAATTTTAAGTCGACATATTTTATTTTGCAAGTTTTATGTAAACGGTTAAATTTAACCCAAAATCGAGAAGTTATCCCGTACATTGCAAGAAACGTCTTTGGACACACACCGACTCTAGACTAAGTTTAGTCTACATTATTTAAACATATTATCAATCTGATGAGCATTATTTTTAAAACTAATATGCATTTAGTTTTATCACTTTTTACGTAAGTCGCTTAAACTCGCGTTTTAATGCGTTTATGCACACACAAATTACCCAATACCCTCACCACCTTTATCAATACCCTAAATACTTATATACTATCAAAAATTATATAAATCCCTACCCCCAAAACACTCAAAAACCGGATCTCAATGTGTTTGTACACCAAATAATACCAAATCTTACATAACCTACCAACTAGAGCTTATTTTCTTTCAACTTTCTTACACACTCAACCTCACCATACTCTTCTCCCTCCCTTCTTACACCAAACCCATGTCCTACCTTCCCTTCCCCGTACTTTTCTTACTTTCTTATTCCCTTGACATTTTACTTAAGTGATACTTCCATCTCTTTATAAGTAACACATCACTTGTCTTCCCATTTCCATACAAATCAAAAACACATTATCTCTTTGTTCTCTCCCTATCTCACGACTCAGCAACATCTACAACACATCAAGGTTTCTAAAAATTTAGTTTAAGTAATTTACAAGAAGATCAAAGTGTTGGTTTGGAAGCAAAGGTTTACAAACACTAGTTAGAATTTTATAGTGATAGTTTTGGGTTTATAGTTCACTAATCACTCCCATCACTTTGTTGCGGTTAGAGTTCCACATCGTTTTCCGTGCCACTACTTTCATTTCGTATTCACTACTTTGCTTGAGGTGAGTTTATAGCCCCGCTTTAACTTGTTTACAATTACTTTACAAATCTCGGGGTGAGATACATTGCTTGTTTTCACTTATGGACACAAAAACTTTACTTTCATTCAAATGATTACGGATTAACCTAAGTAACGTGAGCTGTTAATTACTGTATGTAAGCGCGAGTGTTATAAATAGATCTATTGAGATTGACATCCCCGTCCAGGAGATTGGTGCCAAACATGGCCAACGGACGTATACCATGTCGAATTTTGAATGTTACCGCATTCACATGAACACTTATAGTGCTTGAAAATATTGGCATACATACAAGTTGTAGCCTCTGTGTCATGAGCTTAGTGTAATCGTAATCACTCCTTCGGATATTGTATACTAAGAAATACACACTTTAAACATTGCGGTCCAACATTTATACTTACATAAACCTATGAACTCACCAACTTTATGTTCACACTTTTAAGCATGTTTTTCTCAAGTGAATAAGATGCTTGACGTAACTGATGTGCATTAGAGTCTAGACTTTTCAAGATTTCATTCATGGATTTCTACATACATTCAAATTCTCAAATCTCGTTGTATTATTTCCAGTCTTTTATTATGATGCAAACCTTGGGACAAATGTACTTTTCAATTAAATCAACGAGATTACTTTTCAAACGACTCATTTAGAGGTCGTTCTCTTATATCTTTTTCTATTGTATTATGAAGTAACACTCCCGGACATATTTACGCTGCGACCCATTTTGGGGATGTTACAGCTCTCTAATACTCATTTGATGGTCCCCTCCTCTTTATATAGCTGGAAATATGGTGGTCACCTGTCCGGTCGGATTATGAGGGTTTATTCACTGTTTGGTATAAGAGAGAGAAAGCTGAGATGACACTGATGTGACAGTCTGGTTTGGTCACCTCGTTTGGTCGGATTAATCTTAGTCTAAGTGTTTAAATTTTTCATTCTACATCTCATGTATATTGTTTCCTCTTATATAGAGAATACCTGATCAATATAAATATAAGAATTAACTGGTCAATAACCTATTGTAGGAAAATGTTTTGTAAAAGTGATTATTTGCAAACTTTGTACACTATTAAATACATATGTAAACTCCGTATAATATATGTATATGTTATATATATTTGTATCGGTTAGTATATTTGCGTTCTCCTTAAAGAGAGATTTCAACGAGCTAAAGAGTGTCCAAAATTGAGTTAATATGAATGAAATATCATGTATTAAAGTGAGACACTTGAAACACAAAATATAGAATTGAGATTGTATCCCACATCGCTCAAACTATGAAGTGTAGAAGCGTTTATATAGAAATCTTGATATCAACCATCAAATTTCTTTGGTTGGTTTTACTTCAACAACTACGTGTGCGGGCCAAAATGGCTTCCAACTTTGTGAACTCATGCAATTCTGCGCGATCTGCGATACGAATGCAGCTCCGAAAATTCTCTTTTGAGTGAATAGTTACTCTATAAATTAAACCCTTTGCTCAATCAATTTTACACAACCAAAACGTGACTTCATTCCAAATGATTTTCAGCAAACCTTCGATAAAAAACATGCTAATGTCTCTGTGAAATCTAAAGCAAGTTCGTCACGTTTGGCAGTAGATATGCTTTGGCAGGGAAACAAATGATGAATATGTCTTAAGGGAATCATGTTAAACACAAGCTTCGACCTCTACTGCTTTCGTTTAATAAGAGTTTGTCTTTTGCTTCATCCTCATTCGGTTTTGTTACACTATAAAATAAACCCTTTGCTCATTCAGTTTTACACAACCAAAACGTGACTGTTCCAAACGATTTTCAGCAAATCTTCGATCAGAAACATGCTAATGTCTTCGTGAAATCTAAAGCAAGTTTGTCACGTCTGACAGTACACATGCTTTGGCCGTTGTACCCCAAAAAACAAACGACGAATATGTTTTAAGGGAATCGTATTAAACACGAGCTTCGACCTCTACTGATTCCGATAAAAATAGATTTATGATATTTTCAATATTGTTATTATTGTATATGATTTTATAAATAAAAGTGCAACATTTTCCCTACAATGTTCTTTCGTAATAGTAAAATTGGTTAAAACACCAATCATTATGTACCATTAAACCATGTATGAAATTACCAATTAGATAAGTCAAAGAAGTTTCAAGTCAGTAGAAAACAGCTCCAACTATGTAACTTATTCATCAACTCATTCATTCAAGAGTCAAACTCGTTGATGAGCTCATTCTCTTATCATTTAGCTGATTTCTATAAGACTCCTATAACTCAAGTTAACTATTTGAGTTAGAAATGTTTATTGACTTAATAAGTGTAGACTCCCTACCTTTAATTCCATTTTTAAGTATGTCCATGTATTTCAATTGCACTAAATTACTAACAATTACACTACCATGAACGACAACTAGGGAATGTTATTCAAGTTAACCTGACCTTAATACGACTTATTCTGGTCCATTGAATCGGGTTAACCCAAATCATAGTTTTAAGCATGTGTACCCTAACACAAATAAGCTTATTAGGGTTCAAGTCAAGACGAGTTAAACACAATAAGTCATTTAGGTAATTTCGACACCCTTAGCCACCAATAGCCTATTGTGGGTGCTCTTATCATGAAGTTAGTATTCATTACCCTATCTCCTAAGTTAAAATCCACCTTAATTCAAGCCCTTCTCTCATTGTATATCTTATTCCAGTTAAACCTGATAGTACATACCCTCTTGTCACGCTTTCATGAGTCATTTTCTAAAATACACTTCTTGAGTTTATATAGAAACTGGAAGAAGATCATAAACTATACTAGAAATTCATGAACAAGAATTGAACTTAAAGTGGTAGTTTATTAGTTGAATGATTATTACAGGAATACAAGAGAATGAGAAAGTTTTTACAAAATCAATGATAAGAAATGATCAAGACGACTAGCTATTTAAACAACCACTTTAGGCGCCAAAGTTAGTTAGGGAATTAGTTAGAATTGTGTCATGTGCACCTCACGTGTCTAACCTATAATATTTGACCCTCCTTCTAAAGACCCTTGACCTCAAGGGTTAATGTTAAATTCAGGAAACCTCTTCTCAATGTGAGTGAGCAACTCCCAAGTAGAATCTTCCACAGTTCTATTACTCCATTGAATCAGTCCATAGACCACAGCCCTATTTCCTTTCTTTTCCAACTTTCTATCTAGAATCTTGTAAGGAATCACAGCTAAACTTCCTTCACTATCACAAAGTGGCAAACTTCCCATTGACATATCAGTAGAATGGCATTTCTTGAGCTAAGATACATGGAAGACTGGATGTATTTGAGCTGTAGATGGCAATTCTAGCTTATAAGCTACTCTTCCCACCTTTTGCAGAACTTTGAATGGGCCAAAAAACTTTGCAGATAGCTTATGTTGCCTGTGGACTCTAAGTGTTAATTATCTTTATGGTTGGAGCTTAAGATACACCAAGTCACCCACTGCAGACTCCTATCACTTCTCTTCTTGTCAGCATAGATCTTCATTCTATCTTGAGCAGCTTTCAAATGAAACTTAAGCATTGCTATAACTTGCTCTCTAGCCTGCAGGGTCCTATCCACCAATTCTACAGAGCTATCATTAGCCACATAAGGAATATGAATAGGGGGTGTTTGGCCATAAATAACTTCAAAGGGTGTGGTTTTGATAAAATTGTGAAAATTGGTATTATACCAATATTAAGCCAAAGAAAGCCATTTCATCCACTCTTTGGGTCTCTCACCTGTCATACACCTCAAGTAGGTTTCCACATACTTGTTGACAGTCTTAGTTTGTCCAGCACTCTAAGGGTGATAGGGAGTGGACATACACAACTGTACCTTAAGCATTTTGAACAAAGATTGCCAGAACAAACTAAGAAAGACCTTATCCCTATCACTGACAATTATAGAAGGTAGACCATGAAGTTTATAAACATTATCCAGGAAAGCTTGAGCCACATGAGAAGCAGTAAAAGGATGAATTAGAGGGATAAAGTGGGCATATTTTCTCAGTCTATCCATCATCACAAAGATGACTGATTTATTATGAGACAAGGGCAATGTCTCAATAAATTCCATAGAGATGTCTTGCCAAACCTTATTTGGAATTTGCAAAGGTTATAAAAGTCTTGGATAGGCTGCTAGATCAGGTTTATTCCTTTTAGAGATGTCACACAAGTGAATTTGTTGCTTCACCATCTTCTTAAGTCCTTTCCAATAGAAATAAGCTGCCAATCTTTTCATAGTAGCCTACACACCAGAATGGCCCCCAGTAGGAGAATCGTGTAAATGGGATATCAACTTAAGCCTGAGCTGTTCATCATTACCCACAACTAGATTTCCCTTCCTTCTGAGTTCATTAGCAGACCAATTATACCTTGAATTCTTAGAATTACCTTGTTGTAGACTTGTGATGACAGATTTCAAAGCTGAATCACTAGACCAAGTAGCTTTAATTGCTTCCACTAACTCATTAGAAGCAACAATCATTAAAATTTAGAACAATTAGCCTTGTTGCTAGATCCTAGACAAAGCATCTGCTACCACATTATCTTGTCCCTTTTTATAGTCAATCTCATAATCAAATCCTATCAGCTTAGGCAACCACTTGGCTTGAAATGGTGTTGTAATTCTTTGATTTACCACATATTTAAGACTGAAACGATCAATCCTGATTTTAAAATGCATATCCAATAGATACCTTATCCACTTTTGTAAGGCAAGGACCACTGCCAATAGTTCTTTCTCATAGGCAGCCAATGATTGGTGTTTTGGAGCTAATGTCTTGCTTAGGAAAGCAAATCCCCCCCACGCCCCAAGTTCAACTCCCCCTACGCTCCCCCCCGCCCCACCCGTCGCCCCCCGGCTCCACTCCCCCTCACCCGTCCCCAACACACCCTCTCCCCCCCCCGCCCAAATCCCCCACCCCTCCTCCCCACCACCACCCCCTCATCCCCCCCTGACACCTGGGATCAACCCCCCCCGCCCCCACCCCCCCAACCAACTACTCCGCAGCCCTACCCCCCCCCCCCACCCCTACCCCCACACTACACCCCCTCCCCCGGCCCATCCCCCCCCCCTTCTCCCCCCCCTAACGACCCCCACCCCTACGCAATCCTCCGCCTCCTGCTACGCCTCACCCCCCCCACCCCCCACACCAACCCCTCCTCACCCTCCCCCCTCCAACCACCCCCCGCCCATCCACCCCCCACCCCCCCACCCCGTCAACTACCTCCCCAAACCCCTCGGCATCAACCCCACCCCACTACCCTCACTACTGCTCGCCCCTATCACCTCAGCCCCTCCAACCACCACCCCTCCCCACACCCCCACGACATCCAACCTCCCCATCAGCCCCCGCCCAACCAAACCCCCCCCCTCCCCCCCACCACCCTCGTCCCCCCCAGATCCGATTCCCCCCCGTAGCCATGACCCCCGCCCCCACCCACACCCCCAACCCCCCCACAGCCCCCACCTGCCCCGACACGCCCCCTCCCCCCCCCCCCCTATCCCTCCCCTCCCCCTAGCCCCAGCCCCCCCCTCCCGCCAGACCCCACCCTGCCCCGCCGCCCCCGCACCCCCCCCTCCACCAACCATTCCCCCACCCCCCCCAACCCAGCCACCCACCCCCTCTAACACCCCCTCACCGTCTCCCCCCCATCCCCCCCCCACCCCCTCACCCCCAACCCTCCCCCCCTTCTCCCCCCCCCCGTACCCCTTAAGCCCCAACCCCACCAAAGAAGCCCCTCCCCCCCAACCGCACCTCTCTCAGCCCCCACGCCCCCCACCCCCCCAACCCGCTCCCCTCCTCCTAAAAAAACCCCACCAACCCCCCCACAACATATACCCCGGCAGCCCACCCTCACGCCGCTTCGCTTCCCGCTTCTCCACTACACTCTTCTTCCAGTCCCACTCTCTCCGCCCCCCCATGCCTCGCCCCCCCGCCCCCGCTCACCACCCCACACAACAAGCGCCTGTAGCCCCCCCTCCAACCCCACCTCCAACCGTCACCCTACTAGCAACCCTCACCCACTCCCGCCAACCGCAAACACCCCTCCTCAAAACCCCACTACCCAACCCCCCAAAAAAGGCGCCATCGCGCAAACCTCCCAACGCGCGCCCTTACCACCCACAAAACCCCACCCCCCCCCCCACCTCAACACCAAAAAGCCTCCCCCCAAACCTCCCAACCCAGACACTTGACTCCGGACCCCTCTGACGTATTTCTCTCCCCCCAACACTCAGGCCCTCTTCAGCCCCCCTGACCGCCGTCACCTGAAGACTATCGCAGGGATTAAAGTGGGCATATTAATCCTCCGTCTAACCATCATCACAAAGATAACATGAATTATTATGAGACAAGGTCCAAGTCTATAAAAAATTCCAAAGAGATGTCTATAGCCAACACCTTATTGGACTTCGCAAAGGTTTATACAAGTCTTAGGATACAGCTTGATAGAATCAGGTTATTCCTTTTAGATATGATAACCCACAGTGAATTTGTTGCTTCACCATCTTCTTAATTTCCTTTCAATTGAAATAAGCCTGCCAATCTTTTCATATTAGCCCTACACACCAAAATGCCCCCAGGAAGGAGAATCATGTAAATGGGATATCAACTTACGCCTGAGTTTTTCAGTACATTACCCACAACCAGCTTTCCCTTCCTTCTGAGTTCATTAGCAGACCAAGTATACCTTGAATTCTTAGAATTACCTTGTTGTAGACTTGTGATGACAGATTTCAAAGCTGAATCACTAGACCAAGTAGCTTTAATTGCTTCCACTAACTCATTAGAAGCAACAATCATTAAAATTTAGAACAATTAGCCTTGTTGCTAGATCCTAGACAAAGCATATGCTACCACATTATCTTTTCCCTTTTTATAGTCAATCTCAAAATCAAATCCTACCAGCTTAGGCAACCACTTAGCTTGAAATGGTGTTGTAATTATTTGATTTACCATATATTTAAGACTAAAATGGTCAATCCTGAATAGATACCTTATCCACTTTTGTAAGGCAAGGACCACTGCCAATAGTTCTTTCTCATAGGCAGCCAATGATTGGTGTTTTGGAGCTAATGTCTTGCTTAGGAAAGCTATAGGGTGTCCCTCTTGTTGAAGTACAACCCCTACCCCATAGCCTAAGGCATCAGTCTTAATGATAAGCTCCTTGTCAAAATTAGGTAAAGCCAAAACTGGAGACTTGACCATGGCTTGCTGCAAAGCATGAAAGGACTCAGTAGCTTGATTATTCCAATTAAAGGCATTTTTCTTAAGTAAGGTAGTCAAAGGTTGAGTAATGGAAGCATAGCCATGTATAAACTTCCTGTAATAACTAGTCAACCTTAGGAACCCTCTCAACTATTTCAAGTTAACTGGTATTGGCCATTCCAACATAGCTTTTATCTTTGTAAGATCTGTAGCAACTCCCTCTTATGAGATAATGTGTCCCAAGTACTCCACCTGAGTTGTGCCAAACACGCACTTACTCATTTTGGCATATAGAGTGTGTTCCTTCATAACTTCTAGAACTTGTTTCAAATGTTATACATGGGCCTTCATAGAAGAACTGTAGACTAGGATGTCATCAAAGAATACCAAAGTGAACTTCCTTAAAAGGGTTTAAATATGTTGTTCATCAAGGTCTGAAAAGTTGATGGAGCATTTATGAGACCAAAGGGCATGACAAGAAACTCATAGTGGCCATCATGAGTCATAAATACTGTCTTGTAGATGTCTTCATCATTCATTCTTATTTGGTGGTAACCAGACCTTAAATCCAGTTTTGGAAACACCTTTGACCCATGCAGCTCATCAATTAATTCTTCTATAACAGGAATGGGAAATTTGTCCTTGGTAGTTTGTTGATTCAATTATATATAATCAATGCACATTCTCCAAGACCCATCCTTCTTCTTAACCATCACAATAGGAGAGGAGAAAGGGCTATTGCTTTGTCTTATCACACCTGAATTCAACAATTCTTTCACCATTGCCTTAATAATATCCTTTGGTGCAGGGGGTATCTATATGGCTTGATGTTTACTGTAGTTACTCCTTCCTTCAAAGTAATTCTATGATTTTGACTCCTGTTTAGATGTAGGCATTTAGGAATACCAAAGACATCATTAAACTCTTCCAATAATCCCTGAATCTCAGTCTGTAACTGCTGATTATTACCCTGCATCAAGTTCAAAGAGATAGAAGGCCAAACATAATACATTTCTTTATTTTGTCCTTCTAATTGCTTAGACATTTTTCTCCTTTCATCCACTGCAAATCCAGACTAACTAGTCCCTCTTAACACCACCTTTCTCCTATTGAATTTGAATTCCATTCTCAATTCCTAGAAGTTACATTTGATGTCTCCCAAAGTGGCCAAAAATTGAATTCTTAATACCATTTCACACACTCCCAGTTGTAATATCATGAAGTCTGATTCAAATGTTTCACCCTGCAACTTCCACTGAAATGACTTACACATATACTGACTAACCAATTGACTCCTTCCAGCCACAGAGATTTGCAATGGGGGGGGGGGGGGGGGGGGGCCCCCCCCAAAAGTTATTTCTTTCAAATTACAATCCAATTGTTTATGCCTTTGTGCAGGTTTCGAAAATATGAGTACGTCTACAATCAAAATAAGATATGATTGGAGTGGCTATTAGCCGACCCTTAACCCTCATAGTCTAAAAATTAGTAATCCCAGAGAGCATTTAAGGAGATTTAGGGATTTTGTTCTTGTGCTACAGGACTAAACTGTTATACCAAACACTCCTCCAAACCTTCTTCCCTTGTGAATTCTTCCTCTTCCCCATCTGGTGTTGTAAGAACTTCCAAAACAAACATCTGTTCACTACATTTGTGGCCCGAAACATACTTTTGATCACAGTAAAAGCATTGATTCTTAGCCCTTTTTCCCTCATATTCCTTTTTATTCAACTGTTTTCTCCCTGGATTAAAAGTCTGTTTTGTTGCAGGCAAAGTTAAAAGTGGCTTATTGTTACTACTACTCACATTACCTCCCCTATAACCACCAAACTAGTGCTACAACATTCCCTAAATTTGTATATACTGGTTTTTTATTTTTTATTTTTGGGACTTAATTCTTGATTCCTTAGTGGCCTCTGGAAATTACCGCTAAACAGTCTAGTATCACTAGAGTTCTAGGCTTCAATATTCTTACCTCAAGCAAAAATCAGTATTCATACCACCCAAAAACATACTAACAGCTTGTGATTCAGTAATGTTTACTTTACTTAACAAAGTATCAAATTCATCTTGGTATACCTTGATTGTAGATGTCTGCCTTAAGTTCTTCAAATCTGCCATTAGATCATCCACAACTGCTCTAAATCTTTTAAGAACCTCTTCTGAATATCTTTCTCAAGTCACTTCCAAACCATTCCTTCTTTCAAAATTCCTATGCCAATCTAAAGCTTTGTCATGCAAGTGAATGGAAGCAATTCTAAACTTTTGATTCTCAGCTACATTATCCAAATGAAAGAACTAGTTATTTTAGTGAATGATTGAATATGGTGAAGGTTTCAGTGTAATTGAATTCAGGTAAGTGTAACAGAATTGTAACAACTTGCAGAAATTGTAACAAGAATGTAGAAAGGGAGAAGATGATACGAGCCACCAGAATGGAAGGCTCTGATACCAAATGAAATACACTTCTTGAGTTTTATATAGAAACTGGAAGAAGATCATAAACTATACTAGAAATTCATGAACAAGAATTGAACTTCAAGTGGTAGTTTATTAGTTGAATGATTGTTACATGAATACAATAGAATGAGAAAGTGTTTACATAATCAATGATATAAAATGATCAAGATGACTAGCTATTTAAACTACCACTTTAGGCGCCAAAGTTAGTTAGGGAATTAGTTAGAATTATGTCATGTGCACCTCATGTGTCTAACCCAAAGGTTATGCACATGTCCCTCACGTGCCAAACCATTCCCGCCCATAACATTTTCATACAAAAACCACATCCACCATAAATACCCTCAAAGAGGTTACATGATAAGGCTTGATATTATAATAAAATCTACCCTGAGCTTGAGGGCCCGAAAGTTGGTCCAAATGTAAAGGGCTTCGAGTGGTCCTGTCCCAAAACCACTCCGATCACCTAAAAACGAACCTACTAAATTTTTGTAACATAAATTTAGTTTCTTTTTATTATTAAATTTAAATTATACGCTACATATACTTTAACAAACAAGTATAAAGACAAGACCCGATTTCAAATGTTATTTTGGGAGAGAGAGATTTTGAGAGTAAATGATAAGAGCTTTTGATTTCAAAACAAACTAGCTTTTAATACTTAAATCGTCAACAAAGTTATACGGAGTAAAACCTTATAGGGGTGCTCACGGTTCGATAACCAGACCGAACCGACGAAAACTGGATCGGACTGAAACCGAGTTTGGCCAAAACACTGGACCGAAGACCGGACCGAAATGGTTCGGTCCGGGTCGGTCCGGTTCGGTCTCAGGTCCGGTCTGGTCCAACAAGGCATTATTGCCGGTTTTTTCGTAAGACCGAACCGGACCAGACCAGACCGAGGACCGAAAATAAGGAAAATGATGGACCGAGGACTAGACCAAAATAGGTTCGGTCCGGTCCGGTTCGGGCCGGTTTCTCGGTCCAATCTGATGCGTGATCCGTTTTGCTCACCCCTAAAACCTTATGAAATATTTAAAATCTCCTTTTATTTAAGAAAAACAAACAAAAATAAAAATACTTGAAGTGCTTTTGAGGAATGTGAAAACTTTTTTCAGGTAGAAATAGTTAATTGCTTTTTAAAAATAATGTTAATATATTTGTTTGAATAGACGTATACTCGTGTAAAACGACGATGTATAGCGGGAAATAATTAAACATGTGAATTTGTGGTTTTGGTGTGACCTTTAAACGTAAATTAGTAAAAGTTTAAGGATTTGAGAATTAAATAATATTTAAGTTTTCTTACCATAATTAAATTTAACAAAAAGTTACCATAGTTAAGTTTTTTTAATTTTTTAATATTCGATATTCAATAAAAGGATGTAAATCTTTGTATAGATAATGTAATTTCATATTAATAAATTACAACTCTAGCTATTTTTTTTAAGTTAAAGATATGTTTCAATCCCTCGCCTAGAATATACAACTTCAAATAGTTTCACAACATACTCAAAATCTAACTTCTATAAGCTTCAGGTATGGTAGTTTTAGTAAACATAACTATTAGTACAAAATGTGTGACAAGGTACTGATTGGGCTTAGGCCGCTTGTTGGATTGGACCTTCAAGCTCTCATGGGATTAGATCTTATACTAAACAAAGTAATTAAGACGATTTCATGCACAAGTGAAAGCAAATTATTAGCCTTACCATAGGGACGGACCCTACGATTAGACTCCGGCGTGAGAGTAAGAAAATATGTTGTCAGAAGTATGTGTGTGTATTGGGAAAGGTGAGAAAATCGTACCATTTGGAGTGTTAGAGGATTCCTTTTATAGGCGAGTCTAGTACTAGGGTTTCCTAGCATTTCGCCTATAATTGTAGTGGTCGGAGTTGGACCCTTGTTGGGCAAGGGTCCGCGGTTATCGTGACTGCGGATGCAGATTACCTTCCGCGATCGTTAGTTGATCCGTAGAAGGCCCGCGGAAGCGGCCTGTGGCCAATCTGCGTCCGTCTTGTTGTAGTCAGGTCGTGCCTAGTGTAGCTCTGGGCTTAGTTTCGGCCCATTATGCTTATTATTTAATTGATTGGGTCGGGGCCCTAATGTGATGGTACGGCCCAAGCCCAAAGGCCTACCTTACCCATTATACGTCATCAAGTCCGCGTGCGGTGAATATTGCTAGACTTTGTTCTTTTAGTACCACACGTCTTCCTTCTCCCGTGACCATTAGCTTTTCAACGACTTTTCCTCAGTTAGTTAGGTAGGGTTTAGGTGACGTGTATTCACCCTGGCCTTTTGTATTCTAACTGACAAGACTTGATGGCAGTTAAATTATGTCATCACGTTTTCTTTATTTTTAATCCTATCCCTTCAGTTGCTTAGTGGGAGACACATGTGCGCATCTTACAAAGGTTTGAATTAAATACACCAAGGGTATAAATACCCTCTTGGTTTTCACTATTTTCTTTTTCTTCTTCTTCACCATTATCGCCATTGTTGAAAGATTTTCAAGCTTTTATTTACTTTCCCACTCAGTAACTGCTTGAAGATTCGTTTAGACTACCAGGTTAGGCTTTAACTCTTCTTTTTGACAATGGGTTCCATTGATGATATTAAATCCACCTTAACCCAATCTGCTTTAGATGCTTTGTGCGAGAAGTTTCATATTCTTGACGTTGTTCACCCTGAATTGCCTGGCCATAATAATAGGATTCGTAATAGTCCCACCGATAAAATCGGTGTTTAGATTTTTTTTATTTTGCCAATTACCGGATCCCATTTTCTCAGTTTCTTGTAGATGTTCTTGAGTATTTTCAAATCAATCTGTCACAGTTGTCTGTTATTGCGGCCGCTAAGGTCTCTCATTTTGAGATCCTATGCCGTGTTCACGGTTTTGTTCTGGCTGTAGGGTATTTCCATAGGTTTTATATTATTTCTAAAAATAAAGGTTGGATGTCCTTTAGCAAACGCTCCGAGACCGCTCCGGTTTGTTATACTAAACCACTAGGTTCACTAAAACACTGGAACAACAATTTCTTTTGGGTTGATTGCTCCGCTTTTCCAGTTTTCGTTCTGTGGCATAATAATAAAATACTGAAAAAGGACCCCCATCCTACACCGACTGAATTCAATGCGGAAGTATGTGAGTTCCTTGCTACTCATCCTGCTCCGTTCTGGAAGTTTTTGAAATCCTTCTTATGTCTTGTTGGCATAAGTCGCTACTATGAGTTAGACGATAATGTCTATCCGGTCTTCTTGGCTGATGACGATGAGGGTAGGTGTTCTTTTGTTTGCGTCCTTTGGTTTGTTTTTCTGGTTATTGTATATGATTGTTCTTTGTTGTTTGTGTATGCAGAGATGGATTTGTTTGCTTTTATCCATCATGCGGATCCCACCAAGGTACGTATAGGTGAGAAACAAATTAAGGAAGGACATGTTCCATTGCTTGAGTCTACCAGGGGCCGTGTGGTTCCGCTTGCTGGTGTTAATGAGCAAGGGAACCAAAATGATGATGTTGAGGATGATGGAAACCAGAATGATGATGTTCAGGATGATGGAAACAATGTAACTGAGTAGGGTGCTACTGGTGGTCAGGAAATCCCCGTTGATGCTGATATTGTTCGTATAGAGGATGAGGTTCTGACTACTGTTGTTAATAAGCCAAAGGGAACAAGAAAGAAAAGGAAAATTGCTAGTGGAGGTAGCGGTTCTGCTCTTCCTCCTAAGAGGCTGAGGGAAGATTATGGCACCTCTGGTGATGCCGGTGCTAGTACTCCTAGGAAATCTCTTACCGTGCTCCAAGATTTGTTTAACAACAACACCTTAGCCGCGGAGGTTGGTGCTACGGCTGCGGTTACTGTTCCTTTTGTTACTTCTTCCGTAACCCCCATACCGGAGCGTGAGAGCGGCGACCGTACTGACTCTATTATCAGGCCTAACTTGCGGACTCAGCACCCAGCTGAGAGGTTTGTAATTTCTTCAGACTATTCTCATCATTTTAATGCCAATGCTGCAGATGATGAAGTTACTTCTATTGTCAGGTCATCTGTGCCACCACCTCCCATACTGACTGCGGCTGTTGTTACTACTACTATTGTTGGTACTACCTCCGCTCTGGTCCATGAGCCAGGTACCTGACCGGTTCAGCGTAGCATTTTTAGGGACTCCGCTTCCCCTAGTACAGCCGAGGCAAATGTTGTTGGTCCCTCTCAGCCTGTCGGTGCAGAGGTTTCTACTTATACTTTTTATATTTCTCAAAAGATGGATTCTGAAACCCTTCAACAGACATGTCCCTAAGTGAAATGTGATCAATGACTCTGCACTTGATGATCCTGAGGTGTGTCGAAGCATGGTTAATCAGCTTGCTCCTCCCGGGTTCTTTTCTCAACTCTGAGGCATGGATTATGACCAATTATTTACGTAGTTCAATGTTGGGGTGGCACATCAGGCGTGCTTCAGTGCTGAAGTTAGGTTGAGGTCTGAGCATAACTATAGGGAAAGGAATAAGTTTGAGAGGAAGTGTCAGAGGCAGATTGACTTGTTGAAGGAAAGGGATACTGAAATTGCAAACTTGAAGGCCCATCTATCTTTGAAGGAGTCCAAAGCTGCAGAGGCAATTCGTCTCCGCAGCCAAGTTGCTGCTATTGAGGGCACAGAAGCTGCTAGGGTTGATGAGCTTAATGGTTTAAAGGGATAGAATTTAGACCTCAAGGAGGATAAAAATGTTCTTGAAAAGAAGGTCGCGGTGCTTGATTCTGCGGACGCTGCTAAAGAGTCTGAGCTTACGTCCTGAACTGTGCAAACTGCCAAGCTTACCCAAGATTTGTCTGATTTGGGTTTATCTTGTGATGAGTTATGTGTTAAGGCCTCCTCTCTTAAAGCTGAAAGGGATAGGCTTGTTGGTCAGGTATCTTTGCTAGAGGGTACATGCTCTAAGCCTAACGATGAAGTGTCAGGTTATAAATTGTTTAAGGAGCAGATTGAGGCGGTTCTGGATGAACAAGTCAAAGTCCTTAGTGATAAGGTGGCGGAATTGGAATCTGATCTTATGGGAATGGCTCTCCACCTAGATGAGGAATTTTACCCTTATTTCTTGACTACCATAGCTGAACAGAGGTGGATCCTTGGCCGCGGCCTAAGACTTGTAGTTATGAAATGCCTCCAATCTCTAGAGTATCTTGCTGCTTTGGGGGGAGAAATCGGCCATGCCATTGACAAGGGTATGCAAGATGGGCTGGCGGAAGGTATTGATGTTATCCCAAAAGTTAACCCATGTCACAACAATAAGCCATACCAATAAGCAATAAGCTAGAAAAGGAGAAAGGAAAAATGGAAGATTTATTAGAGAGAGAAAGTGAGGGTGGAAGATTACACACACACACACACAAGTGAATGAAATGGTAACCAACACCCTCTCCATGTGTGGAGAGGGTTCTATTTATACCCAAGCCTTCTAGTAGGCGTATGGGCTTATTAACTTGGGCCGGGCTTGGCTAAACTTGGGCTTTGAGCCCGAAACACGGACAATATTAGATTACAATCCAAGCCCGTTGAACCCGACTAGCCTATTACAATACAAGACCTAGTTTGACTTTATAAGACCGATAACATTCTTGTTTGACTTAATATAATTAAGGCTAACAATCTCCCCCAATGTTGAGGTCTCTTTCTTCAAACTCCTCCGTACTACTGATGACATTCTTGTAGGAGTTTGCTTTGATTTATCATTGTCTCCCCTGACGTTGAAGATATGACTTTTGACGTTTATGCTTTGCCTTGTTTTTGGTCTTGTCTTGTTTGTAATGGCTTTGTTCATTCATGCTTTGTGATCTTAATCTTGAGCCTTTATCTTTTTGACTTTGAGTTTTTGAGATCGTTATCTTGCATCATCTCCTTGACTTGAATCATCTTGATTTGACTTCCTTGATCAACTTGTGCTCTTAATAAACATGCTCATACTTGTTACATTCTTGTTTGACATATGATTATAATCAACTATCTTGATGTTGAATGGATTCTTTAATTGACTTTGAAAGCTTGAGTATGAGCATGTGGTTTATGAATCCGACTTCGCTGGAATGAGGCTGCAACACTATCGTCTTATCCTGAAATAAAACAGTTAGCAATAAAAAGATGAATATGGATTTGTCATTCATCTTGAGTTCGGTTGCATTAACCTCTGCGTTTACCCGTTTTCATAGTATAAATACTATACCTGAGATCCAGGTAATTCAAAGAATCTCCTTGACCGGGTTTCCATCTCAAAGCGTAGGATCTTCTAACATAGATGTATTAGATTCACTATGCTTGCTAGTTCACATGTACCGGAACTTCTCAAACAGACAACCGGTAGAGGTGAAATCAAATATTTATATCTTTCTGATTAAGTCCGTCAATTCATTACTGGACCAAAATCGATTAATCCAGTTAGACACAAATAAGATCCAATATAGATCTTGCACAGTCACCTACCAAGAGCATGTTTGAGTTGGCTTCAATCAGGATTTCCATTTCACAGTGAATACTTAAGTATCACTCGGAGGAGTTCTGGCAAGATCACAAGGAAAATCGTAGGACTCTTGTATTACAACATTGAACTTTTATGGTGTTCACAATGTATTTTTGGACAATGTTGTCCTAATGAGATTTAAACTTTGATCACTTCTGGCTCTAGACTCGATTTGGTGCACTTTATGTTTTAGTAATCGGAGGCTGAGCAGACCTGCCACCTATTCAATATAACAATCTCGAAGTGACATGTCAATAATAACGTGTGTATCTCCTGACAGATGAAACCAAGTTTCTTTTGAGAGAAACCCGAAGTGGCTGGGAAGGGTTGTGCAATCTGCATCAATGGGTCCATGAGTCGTCTTCAATAACAATAATCAATCATTGTGATTTTGATAGATTATGTTTGACCCGTTTCTACTGCCTAGGTTGTAAGGAGGGGCTTCTTTCTTTTTCACCCTTTATCCATCACATTTTCTATTTCAATTCTCAACCTCCTTCAATGCATACCAAAGACGTCATTACTAAACACCGTTGTAGTGATCTGTTCCAAGTGTTGAGTCAATCTTAGTCGCATTTATTGCCCTTTTTTACTCATTCATCTCCAATCATACCTAAAGGACTGGCAATTTCTAACTATGAGTGACCCTTGCGTAGATCCCTCCGGTTCTGGTGGATCGGAGGACTTATACCTACCTAACCACCTTATGACTTCATAATGCTGACATGAAATTAATAGGGTTTTTTTGGTTATAAATGATCTGAGACCAAACAAACCATTTTCTGACAATGTTTATTTTCAAATACTCCCTTACGCATGAGCTCCGATAATCAGAAATAGTTTTAGCACATGAGGGAAAGAGTTGCACTTAGGAGTCTTAAGATCACATTCTTCTATATCAAATTTTTAAATCACTTTTCTCCCCCTTTAAAAATTTTAAAAATAAAACACTTTAGTAATTTTGAAATCCAATGATTAAAAAATTTGACATGAAAAATTCCATGGGGAGAAAAAAAGATACAATGATATGCATGAATATCATTTTCTGATTGCTCCCCATCAACGGTATAGATGCTGGATACCAATATTTATTAAACTTGACATGGAATGAAAATTGATATGACACCACAAAATGTTGAAGACAGGAGTGAGATGCCTTAGTGAACAATGTATATTAATAATATGACATTAATAAGTTTCCGACATTTTATTTTCAACGAGAATGTGTTTTGGGACTACTTAAAATTGACATTAATGAGAAGTATCCGACACATTAAAAGGCTTTGTTTTAAAAAAGCTCCCCTCAGAAAAATTGATGTCACATAAAATGACATACTACTAACAACAATACTTATGAAAATTATGCGAGGAAGGAGTGTTTTAACACAACAATATTAACAATACCACTTTTTATGGAAAAATACCACAAATTATATTGTAGACAATTTTTGACATTGAAAGTTTCAATTGCAAAATTGTGTTCAAACGATTTTAAAAACATTATAGAAGACTTCTCGTACTATTTAGATAAGCGCAGAAAACATGAAGCCGTACACTTCCCAATGACTTTCCGATACCGAGTTTATGCACTGAAAATATACAAAGTTCTCGAGAAAAATTAGAAATGACATTTTTTGAAAGCATTTGAAACTCTCGCTCGAACATCATTTACACGCTCCTGTCGATGTTAAATCAACATTTCTAGGTACGTAAATGTATCGATTCCCAATAGAACCATAGTGAGAGATATCATTTTTGGTATTTTTTTTTTTAGAAATTTTCTGATTTTTATATTATTGTTTTTTCTTTCTAGTTTTATATTTTTGTATTTTCTTTTTTTTGGCAATTTATATTTTTTGGTATTTTCTTTTTCAAATATTTTTTAAAATGCAAAATAAAGCGAGAACAAAAAAAATTTCAAGTCTAAGTTTCCATCAGCAGTGACATATGTTCTAAGGTTGAAGTAATGGAAGTTGAATCAGGTTGTTGTTGACGTTTATATCCGGATGCATCAGCATAGTAACAGTCGGAAGACTTTAAAACTACTTTATTTTCTCCTTGAGAATATTCGTCGAACAAAGGAACCGAATAGCAAATCCAGCTCATTGACGTTGTTACTTGTCTTTGCTGCATGATGAACTTCTGTTTGACATTGGGTGCGAGGCTTGAATCGTTTTTGTTCAAAGTCATTTGTGAAGTGTTTCATCTTTTGTGAACATTCTGGCACTTGGTTTTCTTAGATATCATAAATTTCAGCAACCATACTCTGAGATTTTCCTGCTTTACATTGTATAGTGCATTTGCATTTAGGTCAATTCTATGTTGCTTTTGACCATTAAATGACGTACCTGCACTTAAACTCAGAGTTTGTTTGCATTCATGAATATGAGGGATATCTACATTTAAACCATGTGGGGGTTCACTGTCAACCTTGCTTGTGCAAGAGTCGAATAACTTTCCTGTAGGAATCCACCTCAGACCAACAGTTTTGAAAAGTCTACCCGTGGGTTTCCACCTAAGATCAGATCTAAAAGATGTTTTCTCATACACAGCGGAAGTCTTATTAGGAGAAAACCTATCTCTTGTGAAGATCTGCCTACCTTGTTTTTGAGTATGACTTTTTGATCTACGGGTTTGTTACTATTTCTGGTCTTATGGGATTGAATCTTAGCACGTGAGTTTTACTTTCCTTCAGGAAGTTTTGTTATACAAGCATCATGATTTGCATTAAAAGACGCACTTATACATTAGAACAAACTAAGATTTTGAATCAAAAAAGGAACTAAGAACTCTAAGAGTGATCTGCTTTTTGGGCACAACCGTTATCGTAACGCGACTACTCTTAGATACTGGCAAACTCCTATATGTTTGATTGTTGCTCCTAGGGTTTGGTTTCCTATCATCAGTAGTGGTTTGAATTCTCGCAGAAGTAGGCACAGCTAGTTAGTTGAGTTTCCTATCTCTTTCCATGTGTCAATTCCTAGTTCATCTAGATAGTGATTATGAACCATGTCATTTGAACAAAATCTTGGCATGTTCTTAGAACTATTCTAGATGAGCTAGATGCAATCATGTGATTAGGTTTTGCAAAGACAGATTCTGTTTTCTTAGGCAAAATAATGTTGAGTGACTGGTTTTGACAATTCTTATTCACATCAACTTGGGAAGGCAAACCGTTTGTATGATTACACAACAATAATCTATACTAATAAGCAAAAAAAAATAGAAAATAGATAAGGAAAGTGAAAGATTATATAGAGAAAAATAAAGAGGACGGAAGATTACACACACACATAAATTAGTGAAATGGTAACCAACACCCTCATCCATGTGTGTGATAGGTTCTATTTATATATAACCCTGTGATCCATATACGAGGCTTTGGGCTTTTTTCTTACATGGCCAGGCTTGGCTAAACTTGGGCTTTAAGCCCGCAACAAACGTACAATATTAGATACAGACCAAAAGCCCCGTTGAAACCCGACTAGCCTATTACTTAACAAGACTAATTACGACTAATAAGACCGATAACATTCTTGTTCGACTTATATAAAATTAAGGCTACAATCTTCCTCCCCCAATGTTTAAGGTCACCTTTCTCTTCAAACTCCTCAAAACATCCTCCGTACACAACCGGATGACGTTGAAATTACATTTGACTTTATGCATTGCCTTGTGTTGTGGTCCTTGTCCTTGTTTGTAATGGCTTTGTTCATTCATGCTTTGTGATCTTGATCTTGAGCCTTTATCTTTTGACTTTGAGTTCTTTATCTTTTGACTTTGAGTTCTTAAGATCGTTATCTTGCATCATCTCCTTAACTTGAATCATCTTGATTTGACTTTCTTGATCAACTTGTACTCTTGACCAACATGCTCATACTTGTTTGACATATATGATTATTAGTCTAACAATCTTCCCCAAATAAACTATTCTTTATTTGACTTTGAGGCTCTTTGATGGTTGGGAAGTTTAGAATCAACTATCTTGACATTGAATGATTAACTTTGAAGGCTTGAGTATGAGCATGTGGTTTATGAATCCGACTTTGCTGGAATAAGACTGCATCACCGTCGTCTAAACCTGAAATAAGACAGTTAGCAATAAAAGATGAATATGGCTTTGTCATTCATCTTGACTTCGGTTGCATTAACCTCCGATTTCCCGTTTTATAGTATAAATACTATACCTGTGATCAGGTAGATTCAAAGAATCTCCTTGACAAGGTTTCCAGCTCAAAGCGTAGGATCTTCTAACACAGATGTATTAGATTCACCATGCTTGCTAGTTCTCATTACCGGAGTCGTCAATTCATTTACTGGACCAAAATTGATATCCAGTTAGCACAAGCTCGATTCATGTAGAATCTTGCAAGTCACCTA